>JAHWFP010067288.1:8268-18576 GCA_023313725.1 Lithobius niger | reverse complement strand
GCCCTCTCACACTCACCCTTGAGTGGATTTCTGGAATACGGCTGTCAAATGTTAGGACACTCACATTAGCTTTTGTGGCTGTGCTAAAATTGTTGACCCTTACCTTAGATGTGTACACTCACATTTGCCCTCTCACACTCACACTTGAGTAGATTTATGGAATACGGCTGTAACTCTCACCTTTAGCTCCACACACTTAAGTAAATTTCTGGAACGAAATGAGTGAGAACGTCGAACGAAATTTCAGTATTTTCTGCCTCATTTTCCTCACATGCCTAAAAACAGCTAAACTCACTTAAAGATACAAAGTACAGTTGTCGATGGTCGCTGTGCTCCTCATACTTTATCTGGATCTCCTATAAACTTCGTAGAATCTTGGTGGAATACATGCTAGCGTGTGTTCTGACCATGGTCGAAATGAATGAATACACGCCGGAGGTTTAACAGTTGTAACTTGATGAATTGTACTTCAAGTTCGAAGTGACACAAATTTCATCACAGAGAATTGTTGTTTCGATCCAGACCACAATATTGATTGGTCTCAAAGTTCGTAGGTTAACTGGATATCGGTAATCGTCGGACAGAAGCGATCATTTAAGATTTTGTCTACATCAAACGAAAATCGATGTTGTCATCCTCCATAAACTTAGTTCCACGTGTCTGGTGCTAAATTCTTTTGATACAGTGACTAATCTGTAACTGTATTAACGCTGCCAAAATAAAACGATCAGGCCGAGTTTGAATAACATTCCAGAGCTAGTTCCGAGATCGAGTTACGTATTATTTTTTTCCCCATTTACGAAAATAATTAATAAGTTAAATGTTGGTATTTTTTCTCGAGCTCAAGGTTTATGTGCTCTGTGTGACACTGTCCGGGCGTTGCATTCCCTCTGACAAGCAATGGACAAACAATGTTTCTGTTCTGAGTTCATTTTTAATTTTAATTTTCTTTCAATGCCATTACATTTTTTTTACTTTTCATATAATTTTCAAGTTTTCACGAAACAGACAGCATTAGTTTCAATGATGGTATTCTAATTATAATATTAATTTATTAAATTAGTAAAAATTCTTTGGGCTATAATAGTTATAATAGCTATAATAGTTAATAGTGGGCTATATAACAGAGAGCCAGCATCAGTAGGCACAGTTCTTAAAGAAGGGGTGAGGAGAAGGGAGGGTGGAGCAAAACCCTCCAAACAAAGTTGAGAAAATGTAAAGCTAAGTAATTTTTGATTTTATATGTTTTTGTTCCGTTTCACATACTTGCAAAGCCAAGACACTCAAAATATTGAATTTAAGGAAGAATTTGCACCAGTTTTCTGGGGAGAAGGGGGCGGGGGAGGAGTGGACGGGCGCCAGAGATGTAAAACATTGTTTTATGGCACGAATCTTAGCGGTTACCATTATTGGGATACAAATTATAATTGTCCAGGCGTGGTTCTGCGTGTTTCTATAAATCTTGAGAGCTGCCAACAACACACATTCACAACATGATTAACGGCATGAAAGTCACACGAAAATAATAGTTTATTGATAAATAAATCACATTAATTTGTACCAGACGTATCAATTTGTAATAATTGACACCAATTATTATTTGTTGTTAAAATACTTTAATTTATATTTCCACAGTCCACTCTTATGTAGTTTTTATCTTTTAAATAACACTGTGTTAAATGGTTTACAAACAGTTCCAGTGTAGCCTATATATTTAGCTGTTTGACTTTCTGTGTCGTAATTACATCCCGTTTGTCTGTACATGCACGTAAGTGCGTGGTACAAACTTGGCTAGTCTGAATGAAATCTGATGCTATGTAAAAAGTTCTAAAGAATATAAGTCGTTGAACGTGTTCAACAAACAATAAGTATCAACAATAATAATAGTTTATTTTCCAAGAACAGCTTTAAGCGCTTTAAAAATATTGTATAAGCAATGTTACGTTTAATCAATTTGCCTTTAACATTAATAGGCCTATTATAAACTTACTCCATAACTTAATTCCTTAACAATAATTGTCCATCACATGATATTATCAGTATGTATAAATACAAAATCAAGCAAACTAACCGTTTTATAAAGTAACTATCCTACAAAAAAATAAGTAATAATAATACCAATAAGGTACAGCTGTATACATCCAACACACGGAGCAGAGCAGCTTTAACGTCTGTGAGACATCGTAATGCTGGTGTTGTGTTTAAAGTTCCGTTTTGTCTATTTAGTCATCAAATTTATATAGGTTATGGCTCGTTTTCTGAGTGCCAAGAGCTAACAATGTGGAAAGCGCGTAGCGCTCGAGGTATTGTTAGTATAGCTATTGGCACGAAGAAAGCGAACAATAACCTATTTATAGCCCGCTTTTCGGCTCTTGTGCCCGTTTCACTGTGCTTGCGCTTGGGTATTGTTGCTGTGCGTTCCACTTTTCTTTGTAATTGTTTCGTTGCTAGCAAAATGAATCCGATCGCCGATGCATTGTTCAACGATGGATACAGATTAGTGCATTGCCATAGGGGGTCCCGTGTGCAGTTTAATAAAGCAAACAAGTAAGTTGGATAATCTTGTTCTACATCATGCCAGCTTCCCTTTGCACCACGGTGTCATCCTTGTATGCAACCGGAAGTGGCGATATGACGTCATCAAAATGGCCGCCGACATTGGTTAAATAAACACTTATATCTCTGCAACCACTTGACCGATTTACTTTTTCTATAGCTCGTTTTAAAGCTATTAAGATGCACTACCGTTAAAGTCCTACGAGTCAATACCATAAATGCAAAGGATTTCACGGTATAAGCTCGCAAACATAAAAATACCTGATTTGTTACTCAAATTTGTATGCTTAGTTGGAAATAACGGCCAAACAACTAGACGGGCGCATTGCTTTCATGGGAATTAGATTATAGTAAATTCTGTTAGCTTTAAAATAAGCTACAGAAATTGAAAATCGGTTGAATGGTTCCCTAAATATCAATGTTTAGGCGAACGCATTTCACTAGGATGCTGCCATTCTGATGCTGATGCAGCTAGTGGCAGTAAGGATAACTTCAACAGTTTGTCGTTAGGCGGCGATTATAATATGACGTTTGAACATTGTTCACCGGCATGTACGTCGTATATCATCTTCTGAGGCAAGATTGAGATAAACTTTGGTAACAATCATGTTGTAATCATAATCTTACCCAGTATCAGAGTAAAGCGTTCAGAACTAAGACTAGTGTCGGTATTCACAATAATAGAAAATTGGCTTTCAAACAACGGTGTGATAGGCTTATTGTTTTCTCATTTCATATTCGGAATCTAGTATGGAGTTTGCCAAATCAGAACGCTCACCATATGCAATACCTATAAGACTTAAAATAAATTATGAATTGTGGTTAATTTGTCAAGAATTAAAAAATGATCAGCTAGTAATGAATCCCAAGCCTGGCAGTTTAGTGAACGTTCTAACTTGTATTCGTGAGTTGTCTGACTATAATTACGGGTCGTATCCTCGGAAGAGAAGAATCACAATCAGAATGTGTTTATTGGGTATCGGCCCGTAGCCATGCACCCTAAGAGAAGACGATTACACAATGGCAATGCAGAAAGTTTGATCCTAAACAATACAACTTGGCACGTGTCCTGTTATAAGGCAACAACAAACAAAACGATTCACGCTCTTGCACGTGAAAGTTTTAACAGAAAAGTACAGTTGCAAATAATCCTCCCTCTGTTAGCACTTCGGCCAGCCAAAAACAAAAACGACGTGAAAAATTGTTTCTTTTGTGACAAAGAGGGCTCCGAAAATAATACATTACGTAAGGTTGAAACTAAAACTGCCCGCGCTCAGTTAAAGGCAGCCATTGAAGTTAGCAATTCAGAAAAACTAAAGATCCGTCTTAGTGCAGCTATAGACAGTGAGGATGCCATTGCTATGAACGTCCATTATCATAAGAACTGTTGGACACAGCAAGTTAACAATGGAATGCGAAAAAACAGTGCAAAAACAGCTGAAGTTAACCCATCATCAACTGCCGAAACAGCTTCCATTGTTGCATTCATAAGTATTCTTGATGAGAACGTATGCCAACGAAATGGTGTACAGGAACCTATTTACTACCGGCAGCATCAACGAGAGTTGATTGCTGTAGATATACCTGATGTTGAATTTAGCAAAGGACAAAGTGGAGAAGCTGCTGTTCATTACTTGGAAGATGAAGAAGATACAACGCAAGAATTGAAAACACTTTACAAAGCAGCGGCAATACTACGACGACGTGATGAAAAGGCTCGAAAATAGTTCAGTGGAGTTCAGTGGATCACTAACAGAAGAAATGAATGGCATAATCCATGTTCAATTATCCATTTTCATGCATTGGTTTGTTCACGGGACGTGCGACAATTACCAGTAACACACCTTAGAACAGTTTGATAGGAAAGTTAACAGTGACAGACTCTCTTATGTATGCATATCTATCAAACAAGCAATTGTTAAAGGCAAACAATACCACTCTCTTACGTCATTGCCGGCATTTCCCTAGACCTGTAGCAGTAGGACTTTCGGTACATCACAAAAACAGAAAAGCATTACTGGTTAATTTGCTCCATAATTATGGGTATTCCGTAGCATACCGCAAGATTCTTAAAATTGAGACGGAACTGGCTGCAGCTGGGACAAAGAATATGGATGAGAATGATGGTGTTTTCGTACCATCTATAGCTTGGTAAGGGGTCGTTTTGTTTATTTCGCTCTTGACAATATGATAATGAAGATTCATAGCGATGGCGTCCTCATTGTCTACAGCTGCATTAAGACGGATCGTTTGATTTTCTGAATTGCTAACTTCAATGGGTGCCTTTAAATGAGCGCAGGTATAGTTTTAGTTTCAACCTTACGCAATGTATTACTTTCGGAGCCCTCTTGTCACAAAAGAAACAATTTTTCGCGTCGTTTTTGATTTTGGCTGGCACAGCCGAACGTGTAATACGCGCCGAAGTGCTAACAGAGGGAGGATTATTTGCAACTGTACCTTTCTGTTAAAACTTTCACGTGCAAGAGCGTGAATTGTTTTGTTTGTTGCCTTATAACAGGTCAGATGGTAAGTTTCTGCATTGTCATTGTGTAATCGTCTTTTCTTAGGGTGCATGGCTACGGGCCGATACCCAATAAACACATTCTGATTGTGATTCTTCTCTTCCGAGGATACGACCCGTAATCATAGTCAGACAACTCACGAATACAAGTTAGAATGTTCTCTAAACTACCAGGGTTGGGATTCATTACTAACTGATCACTTTTTAATTCCTGACAAATTAAACACAATTCAGCAGAAAACTCCATACTAGATTCCGAATATGAAATGAGAAAACAATAAGCCTAATCACACCGTTGTTTGAAGGCCAATTAACTATTGTTGTGAATACCGACACTAGTCTTAGTTCTGAACTCTTTACTCTGATATTGGATAAGATTATGATTACAACATGATTGTTATCAAAGTTTATCTCAATTTTGCCTCAGAAGATGATGTACGACGTATATGAACAATGTTCAAACGGTGAACAATGTTCAAACGTCATATTATAAGCGCCGTCTAACGACAAACTGTGGAAGTTATCCTTACTGCCACTAGCTGCATCAGGATCAGAATGACAGCATCCTAGTAAAATGCGTTCGCCTTAGCGTTGATATTTCGGGAACCATTCAACCGATTTTCAATTTATATAACTTATTTTAAAGCTAAAAGAATTTATTATAATCTAATTCCCATGAAAGTATTGCGCCAGTCTGGTTGTTTGGCCGTTATTTCCAACTAAGCATAAAAACTTGAGTAAAAAATCAGGCATTTTTTTATGTTTGCGAGCCTATACCATGAAATCCTTTAAATTTTTGGTATTGACTCGTAGGACTTTAACGGTAGTGTATCTCAATAGCTTTAAAACGAGCTACAGAAAAAGTAAATTGGAGAAGTGGTTGCAGAGATATAAGTGTTTATTTAACCAATGTCGGCGGCCATTTTGATGACGTCATATCACCATTTCCGGTTGATATGGGGATGACACCATGGTGCAAAAGGAAGCTGGCATGATGTAGAACAAAATTACCCAACTTATTTGTTTGCTTCATTAAACTGCACACGGGACCCTTTTTTCAGCCCTATGGCAATGCACTAGATTGCCTGCGAAACGCTATGGTCCTTTGAAATAAAATACAGTAAAATAAATAAGAAGATGGTGGTAACACTTTTTCTTGGCAACAACACGGTGGGAAACGTTTAAAGGTTCGGTTTGTCTCTTTATCAGCGGAAGAGGTAGAAGCTGCTCTGTTAGAGCGTATTTACGCAGCGACTCGCCTTTGCATTCTCGCAGCTAGAACTCAATCGCAATGGCAAAGGTGACATTGCCATGGTAACAATGCTAAATGGATTAGCTAAATCCGACATCGTTTGAGTAAATACTTTCAGTCTCATATTCCGTGCCAATAGTATAAAGAATTCCTCATGACGAAACAATTTTCCCAAACGCTTCTGCACTCACGTTATTTGCTGTTTTTCGTTGCGAGGCGGCAGACATAAAACCGCCGCCATGTTGGAATTTGAGGTGATTTCTAGCTTCTAGCTGCGAGAATGCAAAAGCGAGTGGTTGCGTAAACGTGCCCTTAGCCTGATTAACAGCGTCAACAAAACAGAATCTGTACGTCGATAGTTTCGGCTGGCATTTAATTTCATGTAATCGTAGTGTTTATAGAAGTGTTTATTGTTCGCTTTGTATAAAAAAAAAAAAGCCTACGTGTGCGACGTCAATGAAAAAAAAAAAACCTTGGCAGCTCTGGCAATCGAATTCGTCTCTGGTATCGTTTCATTGTTTGGCTCTGGCATCGTTCCAGTGTTAGAAAAAGCCTGAGAGCCGAAAAGCGGGCAATAACAACGAAACAGATTACAGATTACATTTATTGAGAGTCTACAGTACCTGTGCAGTCATACACTCTACTATAACTTAATTCTAAACCTATACCTAATCCAGATAACCATGGCAATGTCCCGTGCACACTCATCTTGAATACCTCCTAATTACATTTTGAAAATCGTCTCATTAAAACGCCCGGTCATCTTACAGAACCGAAGAACCTGCCTTAGAGCTGTGGTACCAGAAATGTGTGGGGTTACACTAAGAACCTCTTTCCGATCCGCCAACAGCAACAACAATGAAACGATGCCATAACCTAACAATGAAACGATATCAGAGCCGAATTCGAGTGCCAGAGCTGCCAAGGTTTTTTTTTTCCCTTTGATGTCACATACGTAGACTTTTTTTTTATACTAAGCGAACAATAAACACTTCTATAAACACTACGATTACGAGAAATTAAAGGCCTGCCATTGCAGAAACTATCGACGTACAGAGTTAGTTTTGTTGACGCTGTTGAGAGCAGCTTCTACCTCTTCCGTTGATAAAGAGACAAACCGTACATTTAAACGTTTCCCACCGTGTTGTTGCCAAGAAAAAGTGTTACCACCGTCTTCTTATTTATTTTACTGTATTTTATTTCAAAGGACCTTAGCGTTTCGCAGGCAATCTGTACATCGTTGAACAATCCATCGGCGATCGAATTCATTTTGCTAGCAACGAAACAATTACAAAGAAAAATGGAACGCACAACAACAATATCCAAGCGCGAGCACAGTGAAACGGGCGGAGAGCTGAAAAACGGCCAATAAATAGGTTATTGTTCGCTTTCTTCGTGCCAATAGCTAACAATATCTCTGGTGCTGCGCGCCCTCGACATTGTTAGCTCTTGGCACTTGGAAATAGAGCAATAACCTATACTTATACCATTGTTGCACCATTGTTGGACCATTGTTGCAGCAGTGGATTTATTATCAGTTAGACAATGGCGTTCGGCAACAATGCGGTAATCGAATGCCGAAGGCCAACACGAGATCAATAGAGGTTTTCTTACCGCATTGTTGCCGAACAACGTTATCTAACACACTTGTACAACGAGACCATTGTTGCGAGTCGCGTGCAGCCGCAAATTCCTGAACGCCGACTCAATTGTGACTATAACAATGGCGGTGGCCAACATAGCCGACGATTTGTTTGATGATTCAGATACAGATGTGTTGCTGTCTCAAATTCCTTTAAATGTGGAAGGTGAATAATGTTTCGTACGCTGCTGATTCGCCAGTAGCCTCAGGTAGTGTTAATAATGTTTGCTTCATTTCCGCGTTCCGTGGCGGGCAGTCTTCATGGTAGTAAGACTGCACGGTACAGCGTGCACGGCATTCTAGTGCAACATTGATTTCATTGTTCGGTGCATCTTCACGAAATTAAGGCACGGCTACAACAATGAACGAGTTGTACAATATCATGAAGACACACAGCTGCAACAATGAAAACGTTGTCTTACCACTAGTAAGAACTACGGCTAGGCGTGGGTCTCTTACTTACAAGTAAGTAAGAAAACGAAGGCGTAGATTTCTTACTTACGTATGTAAGAAACGAAGGTCTTTGGTTCTTACTTAAGTAGTAAAAATACAATCGCTGTCCATATTTACGTATCCCAAATCGTTTCTAAAGTATTATGAAACTATTTCACACTTTAAATTAACAACTATTTATTTTTAAAATACGAAAAAAGAACTAGGCATAGCAAATGAAGGCGTGGGGTTCTTACTTACGTAAGTAAGAAAACGAAGGCCTTTGGTTCTTACTTACGTAAGTAAATCTAACCTACTGCTGCTATCAATGTTTGCGTATCAATATTTACGTGTCAATGTTTCCAAAATAATACATTTTATTACAGCTGAAAAAATACCCAAAGTAAAGAGTTAAAATTGATTAAAATGGCATTTATTTGCAGTTATTAGTTTTAAAAGCGGAGTTGGAGCAAAGGACATTCCCGCCAACAATGGATCATTATGCTATCACAATAATGGCTGAGTTACTAACAATGCAAATCTTTGGTGTACAAATATGTTCGACGATGGTCTGGCAACAATGCACTAACACTGTAGCTTTATTGCAACAATCACTCAACCATTAAAGATTCAAGTCGTCGTTGTACAAATACGTTAGACGATGGTGTTCGGTAACAATGCGGTAAGACTTTCGCTTTATTGCCCTCGTGGCCTCGCCATTCGGGTAAACAGCGAAAGTCTTACCTTATTCTTGCCGAACGACCTCGTCTAACTGAAACGAGACTTCACATATTGTTTAGAAACGTCCATAAGGATTGCCAATCACAGAGGCGTACGCTTGGGGGAAGGGGCGAGGGAGCGATGAACGAAGGCGAACATCCACCCAGGACAATCTTAAAATTTTTTTAATGAATTTATGTAGTAAATTTAAAAATTAATTGTTTAAAAATGTTTAGGTCAGTTTAATTCTTTTTTTAAACTGAATTATTATTTTGAAATTGCGTGGCAAAACCTCAGTCACGGCAACACAGTTGAGGTTTTTGGCGCCATCTTTGAACCCCCCCCCCCCCCCTGAACAAAGAATGAATGTAATAAGTGGCTACGTTTGGTTGCATTTAGATTATCGAGTAACGTTCTTTTCGTATTGGTAAAATTAAAAGCCAGTTAGCTTGGAATTAATGATAACCAGATAGCTACATACGCACCTCATGCACCTACTTTTTTTAGCTTAATTTTTTTTAGTGTTCTTTGGTCTAGTCACCCCCCTTTTCGTTCATCACTACTGATTTTTCAGTATAATATGACGCGTACAGAAACGAGTTGTTAGCCTACGGTTTTCAAAAGTAAAACAATTATTTTTAAAAAAGTTTAAAAAAAAGCAAAAATAATTGTAATACAGCAGTAAGATTTCACGTGGACTAAACACTGCAGGCTGAAACCTTACAAGAAATCATATTCGTTTTTCGTTCCTGTTTTGACTTCGGCTTAATTAAAGCTTACCTAAACATCACTAATGAGTTCGTTTTCATTTTCAAACTGAGACCTTGGTTGATTCATTTGGGTCTCGTAGCCAACGTTTAGTAACAGTCTCTTTGTATTGTCACTGCACAATCTTACATTATAAACCAAAGTCTCAAGCACGAAATGAAGCAACCGCAACGACGACCTCCGGAAGGGGAACAATGAAAACGTGCGAGTGTGTCAATTCTTTGGCATGAAGTTGAAACTGGGACGTTGTTGTCCTGAAAAGAAGTTGAAATTGGCACATTGTTGCCTCGACTAACAATTTGCTATCCTTCTAACCAAACACCGTGGTAATCTCAAGGGCAAGTATTACATGACGTCATGCACACTTCTTTTTCACACGGTACGCATCGCTTAAGCCACAGCGAAAGACTGGGAATT
>JAHWFP010067277.1:0-18921 GCA_023313725.1 Lithobius niger | reverse complement strand
AAAAATCGTACACGCAAGTAAAATGCAGGACTTAAAGAGAGGAAAGAAGTGGTGAAACTCCGCAAAACACCATGACGGGAGTGTATTGTGGGCCATTAGGTGTGACGCAATTTACATCGGTGAAGAAAAGAGCTGGTGTCCCGAAATCGTGTAAGACACCATGTTGCTAACACCAGGAGTGAGAACACAAAAAATGGCATCGCAGCTCACCACTTGGACACAACAACAGATTGGTTGGGAGCATGACAGCACATTTTAAAATTCTTTCTAATACTGCTAGAGAAAGGAATCAGATGCTTGGAATAGATGGTCACTTTGAGTCAGGCAAAAGAAGGCAAAACGTTGATGAATATTTAACCGCCGTCCAATCCAACAGTTCTTAATTGCAAGAGAGTGAGCAACACAGCTAACAAATACGGAGACAACAGTCGAGGCAATTTCAAAACACGATAAGCGCCAAGTGTTATGTGATAAACAACTACCTAACCTAGAAGCCTGAGGAAGGTAGTAGGAAGGAAATATAACATCAATTTCCTTCAAAGCTGTCGAAAATTAGCTGAATACTGAGTGACCGATATTCTGTTTCGTTGAGATTGTGCATTACAATTATGAATTTTTCCGAATAGTGTTTTTAAAAAATCGCACGGTCGAGTTAGCCACTTTGGGTTTGTCAAATGTTACACCTTGTTACTAAGGGAAGGGGAGGAGAAGTTTGAAAAAAAAAATAATTAACTTCCTGGCAGTGGTAGTCATAGGAAAAGCGGTGGCTTTAGACGCGATACAAAATTGAATCAATATTCTTAATACAAAAATGAATCAATATTCTTATGTGAAAACTCAACTCTAACTGTATTAGACACAGACTAAGTTTAAGGCAATGTGCACTTCCTCCTTAAAACATTTTTGTCAGTGAGCAGCATTTTCTCTCCCTTTCTTCACCATACAATTCTGTTTCCTTTCGGCCACACTAGCAGGCTAGAATGTTACAGTACAATATTGCACTATTTATAATATGCAATAAACAATTCAAGAGTTTGTTGCCCAGACACATCAGCCCTACAACTAGTAACAACCAAGGCATCAAACAAAATGTGCACACCCCTACCCACCTAAGTTAAGATTAATTTCTATGACCCTAAAGTATTAAAACCACACAAAATTAAATGTTAAAGGTTACCACTTACCTAAAAAATTATTAAGAGCCCTTCCCCTTCTTCAAGAATTTGCTCTCTTCATCCCAACTGTTCTTCAGAGAACAGCTTTCAACAATGGCCAAACATAAGAGGACATTTTTTTAAATTTAACAATAAGCACACAACAACTAACAATGAATTGTGTATTGATTTTTAAATTAACAATGTTGTGAAATGAATTAATCTAGACAGTGTGTCTGACACCTCATTTGTTGAAAAAACTTAATTGTTGCCAGATTTAAAAAGAGCTATTTAATTGTTATCAGTTGTTGTAGGCTTAAATTGAAAAAAAAAAAGCGTAATTGTTGTCAGATGCATTGTTGTTGTACTATAAATTTCCATATTTACCCTCCCTCAGTCTCAAAATACCACTGGCATCCAATATTCAAATTAATTTCCTATTGTCTTCATCAGGCATTTTTAATGTGTTTTGTTTCTCTAGTTTACATTTCCAGGGCATTGCTGGATGCCAGTGGTATTCTGCTTCGTTTGAGACTGAGCGTAAATATGGAAATTTAACTCTCACGTAAAAATCATAGCTTTAGTGCATTTGTAATTGTTATTGTAAATTGTAAAAAGGCGGCTCAATGAGAGACCGTCCTCTTAATGGTAAGAAGAGTTTATTTAGTCGGTTTTAGCCTATTGGGGATTGGGGGAAAATTCCTGGTATGGTAGAAATCATTGAACTATTCTGGCCAATTTCTGACAATCTTTCAGCTCCTACGATGATCGGAGGTTTCCCGGATCGAATCCCCGGGTTGGCACCTCTCTTTACCAGATATTTCTTCTTCTCTAAAAGTCTGGTAATGTTGAAAATTGAGCCAGTTCAGCCATACCAGCATTAAGTTGCTTCGGCTGACTTAAGGCTCAAAGAAATTAATTAAAACGAAAAAATTGCAAAACGTTGTAATTGGGTTTGGTGGGGCTAGTCACGAAGAAATCCTTTAAATAAAAGCGTGGGTAAGTGTTGTAGCTAGGTAAGGCCACGGATCCCGTGTTAATTCTCGTAGGGTATAAAGACATAATTATGTATAGCTTACTATAAGGGAAAGTTGGGAAATTTAAATTGACACAAGGGCAAAGAATCTTATGATAAATAAGTTAACCATAGTAGCACTCAGATTCATACGAGTAACGCTCAAATTCTAAACAGGAAATACTCAACCGTATTTCATGAATTTTTCATAGGCTGTATGATGAAAAGATGCTAATTTCAGTCATCCTATCTTTGCCAGGCTTTCACAATAAGTGTTTTTTACTGTTTAAATCATTGTTTACACTCTTGCCATTTTCATTATCAGACTCTTGACGCCAGTTGGTACCGCAACGTACTGCATTCACTGGGTAGTGCCTCGCGCGTGCTCACATTGTGCCATTTTTGTGTAAGACGCTTGCCAAACTTGTGGCTAGTCAGATGCCGGATTTGAATGCTCCGAGACATCCGGGAATCTGGCATCTGGCATTTATACCAGAATTACGAAACAGGCTCCTGAGCGACATGGTTTTCAGCCTTGAGAGATAGAAAAAGAGCGAAATTCCTCACGAAAAAGGAGGATCTTAAAAGGACATAAATCCTTCCGGTAATATCGTTCGACCCGTTGAGAATAGCGTTTGCAACATTTACACAGGTTAGAGTTAATGTCGCAAAATCATCTCGCACGAAAGAAAAAAAAAAGAAAAGGAACGTGTTGGCAACATTTACATACATAAGAACTAATGTCGCAAAACTGAGTCATGCAGAAAAGCCAACAGGGATTTATGCCCCTTTAACCGAGGGTGCCCCAAAAGTTGCCAGTTATTTTCGCGCAAATGAAAATGAAATATTCGCGCCAATCTGCCACTCAGGCTAATAACATCAGCCAAGGGCAGCCCCACACAAAGCCTGCACTGGTTACTTGCGGAATGGCTTGTTAAGTATGTTAAAAATGAGTGTCGACCACGACACACTGAAGACCTGTTGACAAGTGTGAAGAATGTCTTGCTCAAAGAGAATGAAATATTGACCTCCTTTGACGTTGAGAAATTATTTCCTAGCCTAAGTCATAGACGTCTGCTCGAAATGCTTGAGAAGTCAGCAAGAAGGTTTGACATTCCGGAGGAGGAAATCAGGAGCTGCTGAAAGCGTTTCTAGTTTGAAAGGGAAAACATTCTGGCAGACATTCGGAACGCCAATGAGATTTTCTTGTTTGCCTGAATTGGCTGAAATAGTACTTCAACACCTCGATTGTTATATTCAAGAGACAGTCAGACATGGCATATTGGAAAATGTTTGTTGACGATGTGCTTGCGATTCTGAAGCGTGAGAAGGTGCTTCGAAAGCTTAACGAGCGGCGGGAAGATTTGAATTTAACTTGCAAACAGGAGAAGAATGGCAGCTTACCTTTTCTTGATGTGTTGTTTTATCACAATCGTGATAGTTCACTTACCATGCCTCTATGAAACCATCAGCGACTGATCGCGGGCTAACGTTCAACTCGGGGCACTCAATGGCCAACTTCGTAATATCACCAGGAATGAATTCATCAGCATCGTGAGGTGATCTAGCACTTGGCAGATAGCTGATCTAGCCTACATCTATTTTCCGCCAAAGGAAAGTTTATTCATCAGGGAATTCCCCCTGGTACGCTAAGTAAAATGATTCACTAGACCACTGTGATTGGAAATCAAGAAACATCCTCCAAGAGAGAGAATGAAAGTAGAACACCTGATAGTTCAAAAGAGGCCAATGTAATGCACATGGAGCTTACCGACATGAGAGGGCTAAGTGAACGAATACAGCACGGGTTGAAGTAGTGTGGGCTGAAATCGTATACTAAAAATGGAAACAACTTGGAAGTTGATGCTCATGCGAGAAAACCTATGGAACACCAAGTCGAAAAGGCTACGAGATCAAGAGAGAAAAATGTAATGGAAGATGAGCTTGGAACTGTCCCAAACGTAGCTGTGGGCAATGGCATGTATCGAGAGCCATGCAGTGAGTGCGACGCTGCATACATACGTGAAACATGGAAAGGAGTACACACAACAGTGAGCCAGCACATGGCAGACATAAGAAGTCAAGACAAAACAAACAGCATCACATCTCAATGCATGGACACTGGCCACACGACTGAATGGAGTAAAACAGCAACCCTTTTAATCTCAAATTACAGGAGAGATCGACACGTAAGAAGCCTAGAATCACTTGCTATCTAGCACAAATTAGATTCTGGTAAGTCCTTAATGAACCCAGCCATTCAGAGATCCAATCTAGAAATCCGACATCTGATTAGCCACGCGTTTGGTGAGCAGGAAAATGGCACAATGTGACCACGAGCGAGGCACTATCCAGTGAATACAGTAGGCTACGTTACCAACCAGTGCCGTCGTATGCTAACGAAAATGGCAAGAGCATAAACAATGATGTTAACAGTAAGAAGCACTTATTGTGAGTGCCTGACGGAGATAGGACTGAAATTAACATCTTTTCATCACATAGACTATCGAAAATTCGTGAAATACGATTGAGTATTTCCCCTTTTAAATTTGAGCGTTACTCTTATGAATCAGAATCTAATGGGAAAAGGTCTTTTCTAAACAGGGGTTGCAGCTAGAAGAATAAAGTGGCTTCAAAGTACAAAACTGTTGATGTACCCAACAGTAGATTATACAAGCTTAAGCATTGTTTCTGAACTGTAAGAATAAATTGTTGTTGCAAAGAGGCGACTTACTAAGAGATTGATGTCTTTTATTGCAAGACGTATTGAAAACATACAGACCATGAACACAGGGCCAATCGCAAAGAAGTAAAGTTTTAAAAGAAGTCCTTTATTTTAAGACATGTTGGAAACAAAATGCAGACCATGAGAGCAGGATCCAATCAAGCAGGAAAAAGCTTTTTTTTTTAAATGATGAAACACTGGTAGGGCAAATTGTCACGTTGCTTCTCATTATAATAACAATATTTGTTGCGATAGCAATGGGCCTGGCAAGGACCAAGAGGTCACTAACAGCCAGCCACAATTACATTTACATTTATGTACAGTGTACCAAAAATGGCCAAGGAATGGTGCCGGTAAGAGGTTTGGGGACACGAAAGCCTTACCACCAAGGTTAGACCTGCCAGGGACTCAAAGGTCCCCGATGGCATCGCCAAACGTGCAGGACATGGGAAGGGTGTGAAAAGTGTAAAAAGGCCCAAAAAAAAGCTGTACAATTAAAATGTAAAATCAATGCTAAAAAATTGCAAGATGTGCTACGGTGAATACTGAAAACTAAAGCACCCAGATAGTAGGATTTGTCAACACTTAAAAAAATTAATAAAAAATATAAAATAATAAGTTTCATTTGCCCTCAAGAAGCAAAACGGAAAGAAACGATCATCCATTAAACCACTAACGACTTGCCGGAGATTGACGAAGTAACATCGGTACCAATGGATACATCGTCAAGATGAAGAGAACAAACTAATATAAAAGCTAATTTAAGAACAGGCATTCTGTGTAATAAAAATAAATCTAATAACAATGTCTAATTACAAAATTCGGGGCGGTGCAGATGAGCTATCAAACACCGTTCATTCAACAGTCTCTTGAAGGCGTGGAGTGACGAGGCTGAGGCAATGCAGTCAGGAAGAGGTTCCAAACCGGGGCAATACGTAAAGAGAAAAAAGATTTTCTACAGTTTAGATTAAACTTGGGAATAATTAGTTTTAATTTATGTCCCCTAGTTCGCGTGTCGTATGTGTCGTGTGTTCGTATGTATGTGATTGCATATATATCCATCTCGTGAAGATGCAGGCATTATATTTTGTGCATCTATTTCAACATTTTTACAACTTACATCATCCATTTCGCACACTTTCAAAATGAAGACGCAGTATCTAGCTAATTTTTGATCGACACCTGTCATCTTCTTCAGGTTCTTCTAAGGTATCAACTGTCCTTTAGTAACATTTCTGCCATTTGTTGCGGTTTGAATTTGGCAGTTGATGTAGCCTCTGATCTTTACAAGGATTTTGGACCCCCGGCCTCTTCACACTAATTGCTCTACTCCATTCGCATACTAGCAATTCATTCACACCTCTGCTAACCAAGTGCATCACGTTGGGGTTTGAAAGACCGAGGGTGTTCATCCATGGACAATTATGTTGGACATGATGCTGAATGGCAAAAGACTCAAAGCACTGAAAGTGACTGTCCTTCGCTGTGTTCAAATCGACGTCTCTGTCGTATTCCATACTATCTCGTGCTTTGTTTCCATGATATGGGCTGCAATACCATTATCATAGACTTCATTCCTGGTGTTGCCCATATGTTGGCCCAGCATCATTCTCACACCTTTCGTCTCTCCAACATAGAGCGCTTCGATAAACAACCTCTCGTGTGTTCCGGACTTGCCCCATCAGCTCCTCATCCTTCATCTTTTTTGTGACTCTACCTTGTAAACCCTTAGAAGTGTAGCAGCTCACTGCACGGAAACAAAGCACTAGACAGGATGGAGTAGGACAGAGATGTTGAGTTGTGCCAACACAGTGTGGTACAGTCACCTTCAGAGTCATGAATCTATTAACATCCAATATCACGTCCAATGTAATTGTCTACTGATGAACACCCACGGTCCTTCAAATCCCATTGTGATGCACTTCATTCGCAGAGACTTGTATGAACTGCTTCTACACGAATGGAGTAGAGAAAGTAGTGAGAAGAGGTTAGGAGTCCAACATACTTGTAAATATCAGAGTCTACAACAACTACCAAATTAAAATCCTTATAAATATCAGAGGCCCAACTGCCAAATTTAACCCCAGCAGAGATGTAACCAAAGGACAGTTGACAACGTAGAAGCGTGACGGGCGTCTATCGAAAATTAGCTAGAACTAAGATACTGTGAGGATCTTGATTTTGAAATTGTGCGAAATGAATGAAAATATTTTAAATATTGACGAGTTTCAAAATAATTCCCATAACATTTTTTTAGTGGCACAACTATAAGTCCAATGAAAGTTGTAATAGCCACTCAAAATCAAAACTGACGAGGAAACATCAAGCTGTTAAATAGGGGTTGACTCTTAAATGATATTCAATTGGGGAAAGGCTGCCTAGGTTAACCCTACTAACCAGCAAACTTGACGCATTAGCCTACCCTCTTCTTAAATTTTTTTGCAAGACTGCTTTCTTGGACTTCTTAACAACATGTTGGACTGCAAACCTATGACATTGACATTTATGGAATCAGTCATATCTGCAGATAATTGTAACAATCCTAACTCAAAGAAAAATGTAATAAGAGGCCATGCGCAAAGTTTGCTGTTTAGTAGGATTAACCTTGGTGGCCTTTCCTGGTTGAATGATATTACTACTTTCAAAGGAAAAGTTTGGAAACTTGGGAGACTTCTCTTATACCAGTGTTGGTCGGATTGAATAACAGGATGGAAAGCCAAATTGGCTTGTTTGTGATAAATTTACAGATAGTCTTAGTGCACTAACCAACTCAATGCAAAATTCAGTTCCTACTCTAGTAAAAAAAAATGTGAAAAATATTTATAACCTATAGTGTAAAAGGATTCTTCATTAGCCTACATACTGGGCACCAGCAACTTCCGCTAACTAACAAACGAACATGTCTGTTTTATGAATATGCTCACTGCATTGGATTTAAAGTTATTCCAGTAATGTACGTATTTCAGGTACCACCGCACAAAATCCCAAAAATTAGGAACAAAAGTAGGAATTGCAGCCAGAAAAAAGTAGGAAAAGACAGGATCTTTTTGAGCGTTTGTTTTTCGTTTTCGTTGACAAGTAAACTAAAATGGATTCCGTAACTAGAATTAGTGTGGGGGGGTAAACGGACTTTCACCATTGGGTGGTACCAAATACCATGCATTGTTAAAATACTGGTATTGTTTCAATATTCCTGAAAAAAAAAAACCAGTGCAACAATCAGTTAAAGATCAACAATGGAATTCTAAACAATGCACACCTGCAGCCAAATTTGCATAACTTTGCATTTGCATTTCTACTTGGATAGCATGTTGACTACAAAACACATTTTTCAGTAAAATTTGTTGTTATTACTTAAAAATCGGGTGTTGGACCCACAGCACTACAATGTCAGATACCGCATCATTCATAAGTACCGGAGAAAACCGAGTACCGAGATACTGAGCTTGGTACCGGCGCCGACTGAAAAATGTCTGGTACCACCCAACACTAACTAGAAAGTGTTACAATAGTTCTTTTGTATTGGCTATTCTGCATTACATGTTTACATCGTAAGTAACCTATATGGTCACAGCTACATGCCTAATCCTAGTTATTGTTTCAGAATGCAATACAAAGCTCAATTTTTCCAGGGGAGGTCAAAATTGGTTTCTATTGCCTAGAACAAAAAAATACACTACCTGTAAAATCTTGCATTCTGTTCCTCCTATGCCGTCTCTCCCATGAGGTTTTTTCTCGGTCTTGATACGCCTAGCTGCGTAACCCTACTGCACAGGCGTAATGCGCAGCCCTCCTATAAAAGCGTTCAGACAAGATGGTCCGCCATGTAACGGCGGACGCTACGACGGCTCAGGTGCTTGTAGCGCCCCCGGTTTCCTGGTTTGACACGGAGATTCAGCTTAAGGTGTTGCGGTGATTATTGCGACTTTTACGGCATAAGCACAGCAAGGGCTACTGTCCCAGCATGGGGGATGGAGCGCAGGGTCCTAAATTAAAGGGGCCTAACCTTAATACTGCTGGTAATTTGCTGCCACCAGCGATGGAAATTTAACCGTTTATCAAGAGCTAAACTAAAAATGGTTTACATATTTATTTACACTTAAACAGTTAATCGACTAGCAAACGAACTGAAGTTAAAAACTCCTGGTTTTTATTATAACAACAGAGAATATAAAAATTACACTTTACATTGAGTTTGCTCGGGAGCTTTTGAAATAAAGTATTTAAAAAGCACTAGTTTGAATTTACAACATGTAATTCGTTTCACAAGTTTTTACTAAAACGACGTTTGTGTTTCAGAATAAAACAACCACTTAATTTTTCGAATAGAAAAAGCAATACTGAACGCTCCGCAGAGTCGTCCGCAAGATTGAACAGCCCAGGCTGGTTACAATCTATCAAACAGTATGTTTCAAACACGCATGAAAGATCAACCGTTTCACAGTTTTGTTTCTAAGTGATAAAACAGAGCCTTAAACCTCCCAGAGTTGCTGTTTACAAGTCAACTCCTCAAATTATAAAAGCCTCGGCTACTTATAAAGTCCGTCTGGAGTGAATAACCAATGAATCCCACACAAAGATCAAACCGTCAGTTATTTGATTTAAAGTTTAAAACAAATAAGAAAGATTTTGGTTTTTAGTAAGAGAACCACTCTGACGTTATGGGGCGAGAAACCTAAGATGCCGCTACAGGCGTCACCACCATAATATTCCCTAGCTAGAGAGAGTTTAAGTTACGTTTTTGAACTAAAATTTAGACTTGGGGGGTCCTAAATTAAATTTTCAAAAGCTAACAACAAACATACGAACCACTACCATCGTGCCCGGCATGGCATTCTCCGGACATGGCGTCTCCACTCCCGACTGGCGTGACCCTTCTCTAGCTTGAGATCTGTGAGCTGTGCTAACTATGCATTCTGGGGCTGGGGTTTTATGCACATTACCGGAAGCAAGCGCGGACTCGCGGGGTAGCTACGGTGGTCTGATTGGCTGAGGGCCTCGAGAACAATGGAAAGTGGGAGGAGAAGTCGGATGAACAAAGGAACTGGATGCAGAGCCGTTTGAAGGAGTAGGAACATGTAAAACGGAAAAAGATCGGCCTGTTTTGAGTTTCACTCAATTGAACTTTCGGAAATGGGCCTTCACTTTGTATTATTAGCTACGGATTGAATATTTACATGTTTGAAATGATATTAGGCTCTTGTTAAAGCTTGTTACTTTGGCTTTGGGTAATGCTTAGAACATTACTATTAAATTAAACAAGCTTTAACGGTAAACTGTAGTGTTAAACACCACAACTAGTTTTGGCTGGGGAGGGGGGCAAAATTGGGTAATTCGAAGTTTTTGCACAGTTTGACTTTCGGATTTGGTTTGAACAGATCTTTTTAAGAATTCTTTTAGTGTTTAATAGTAGATCAAGCTATTTGTAGGTTTCGGTTGGGTCTAGTCGGGCTGAGAGAAGAACTAGAATAAACATATATACACTGAAAAATTCGTGTCCGGTAGAATGCCAGGTCGTAATACGTTTATACGTTTGGACATATGGTAGCGTTTCTGGGGGTAAAAGATTATTATAAAAAGGCTAGATGAATGAATAAAATAGTTTAGTTTAATCATATGCTAAAACGCATAAAGTTAAAGTAGAGGTTTGAACCTTAGGGTTAACGGACAATGTTTGATCTAAGTGGAAATTTTTCATAGTAGTTGCGATCGTTCAAACACAATAAAAAATATCACACCTCAAAGATAGTTGTCATTATAAGGACACAGGGTTCAGTACCTTTTCCCTATCACACAACTAAGCTAGTGTTTGGGCTTTATGCCCGAAAAATACGAGTATTAAAAGTACATAAATACAGAATTCCAATAACAATGGCGGCCATGAGGCATTAGCGCTGTCGGTGGTTTTGGTCGGTTTTCAAATGCAGTTTTAATGGTCTTCCAGGTGGAAAGTTCAAAATCGGGCTTCCCCAAGAGTCTTGTATTTGGACTGGCTATTAAATGTCGAAGAGTTGGAGAGAATCGGACCATTATTGGAAAATCGGCCAGATATGCCTCGGCGAGGCATTTTTGGATGCCTCAAGAAAAAAAATTTCAATTTTCTTGAAAAACGGGCGTTTTTCGGTGGCACTCGTTTACAGCCATCTTTTTTCCTCTCGATATGTCATGCTGGTGACTCAAGAGGGAAAAAAGGGTGGGTACAGTTAGTGTATTTTTTCATATTAGGCAATAGAAACCAATTTTGACCTCCCCGGAAAAGTTGGGTTTTCTACATGCTGTTTCGAACAAATTCCACTACCTGTAAATTCTTGCATTTACAGTGAGACCTCGTCACTTATGGTGGCGGGCACCACATGACGGGTTACCCCGGGTTACGAGCTGATACTCCCAAACAGTTTATGAAACTTCGCACTTTATTTTCATTGAAAATAAAACAACAGAAACAGTAAATTGGACCGTTGGGTGAGCAATGATGGTCTTGCTTCCGTCTTCGTTTCTGTACGGAGTGAATAGGGAGGTTGGACAACACATCTGGCTGTAACAATGGATCCCAGACGATGTAGCCCATTTTCTTGTCTTGACATGTCCCTGAAGTAGTGGCTTGTGAAGAAGGATTGGCTTCTCCATAATGTGGCTTGGAGGATTTCAGGAATGGAGACTTGACTGAAAAGCCCATGATGTGGAAAGTGCCCCAAGTTTGTTTGCTGTGACCTTGATGAAGTTGTCTGCGCAGTTGATATTCTGTTCCTCGTAGGCTTTGTGGATGACGGCTTTGATCCAGTTCGCTATCATTGCTGCCGAAGTTACATTGACACCTTTTTTGAAGGGAGAAAAAGTTTGATTCGGCCTCTCCTGAACTGTTTGTCTGCAGTTCTTTTAATGTTACAGTGTAAAGCTCCAACTGGACATAAGTTCTTTTGGGTTCATCGCCGATGATGTTTGTGAGCGCTGGACTGATGATCGGCTTTGAAGGTTCGGCGGGTCGTTGGGTCTTTGCTCAGAGGTCAGGAAGAGGCCTCAGATGGATGAACTTGCAGTTGTCGAAGAAGAAGCAGTAAGCGGGGTCGTTTGAGAGTGCTTGCATCTTGCTGCCACGGAAGTTAGGAAAAAGGTTTTCCGTGTCAAGTGGTTGATGTGACATGTTTGGATTAGCTCATAAGGTTCTTTCATGAGAGCTTCCAGTACATTTGACATATCCCAATCTGGTAAGATGCGATGGATTGAGGGGCGTTTAATTTGTGAAAGACTTCAGGAAGTTAAAAATCCGGAAATCGTCGAGAAGGTCCATATTGCTGGCAGCTCTGAAGACGGAGTTTAAGGCAGCTCAGTAGCTGAAGATGGTTGTGCCGTTTAGTCCATCTTCGAAGAGGTCATTGAAGAAGGTCATTGGGAGGGGGGGGGGGGGTGGATTGACTTTCCTCCTGCTGCACCGATGAAACAATCATTTCCAATAACTGTTGTAGATTTTGTTAGTGGATCCGCGAATGGCTTTGCTGGCGATTCTGGTGGTCTGTTCAAGAATTCCTGCCTCTTTGATGAGTTCGATAACAGTAGCCACCCGTGTAAGTGTAGGCGTTGAGGTTCGGGTGGAGTTTGGTACCCTTTTGTTGAGCAGAAGGTCTGGAATTTTTCGAAGACTTTTTGGTTGATCTACGAGAAGGTTAGAAGTAGGGGGAACCAAGGGGCTGCTGGCCAATTTGGTGTGATCAGTAAGAAGAGGCCCTGGGTTTGTTCGATCTTCTGTAGGATTATTGTGAGAAGCTTGAATGGAGGGAAGAGGTAAATGTAGAGGTTCTTCCACGGGAAGGTTAGGGCGTCCACAGTCCAAGCTTATTCGTCCGGGATTGGACTGATGAAGTGACGAAGTCTGGCATTGTGCTTCGTGGCGAACAGATCAATTATTGGTGTTCCCCATGTGATGGAGTTCCCCATGTGATGGAGATATTATCAGATTGATTTCTTTAGAAACGGAGATTTGTTGCAAGAGAGGGCTTCCGCAATGACACTCCTTTTGCCTGGTATGTGAAGTAGAAGGAGGATTGCGTGAAGTGACTGACAAAGAGTGAGGATTTCTGACCTGATGTGATGTAGACGTCATGAACAGGTTTCGCCTTACTTCCAAATGTAGGCCAAAACAGTGGTGTTGGCTGCTTGAATTTAGACTGTTTTGCCTGCTACAAGGTGCCGAAAATGTGAGAGGTTGTTGAAGATTGCCCACAGCTCTAAAACTTTGATGTGGTCTGACGTGTGTGGGGGCCAAGGTCCAAAGATCTCGTTGCAGCCTACATGGGCACCCCATCCTACTAGAGATGCATCCGGTAAGAGGTGAAGATCCGGAGGAGGTTCGTGAAGTGGAACGGTCTTTGAAAGGTTGAGAGGGTGTGACCACCATTGGAAGCTTTCCCAGGAGAAGAGATCCCTGGTTGGTTTGGTGGCCTTAGAGCTTGGATGGTTGGGGCCCCAGACATCTATCCGGAAATGGTAGAACGGACCGGTTCTCTATCTGCCGAAGTACCCTTTCCCGATGCCATGGAGTCCACTTTTCCGATGAGGGAGTTGAGGGAAGGTAAGGAGTAGCTTCAGCTTTTGGCGAAGGTGATCGTGTGTTCCCATAGGCCTGTGATCCTTTCTGTTGAGGGCCTTACGGTTGCAGTTCCGAGATTGAATTGAATGCCTAGGAAGGTGAAATTCTGGGATGGGGCGAGTCGTGATTTCTTTCAGTTAATGCAGAAACCTGGTATGTGAAGGAAGGTTGTCGTGAAGTCTCTGTTTTGCGCGAGTCTCTGTCCTCATGATTTAAAAGCGAATCGTCTAAGTAAGCGCTTGCCAGAACTTGATTTTGATGGAGATGGCCGAGAATGGGCTTGAGAATGAGGGCGAAGATTCCTGGGGCAGCATTTAGTCTAAATGGGAGGCACTGGAATTCGTAGACTTTGTTGCTGTACATGAAACGAAAGAAGCGAAGGATGAATGTAGTGGAACGTGGAGATAGGCATCCTCGAGGTCGATGGAAACAGTCCAATCGTTTTGGCTTGCGAGAGAGGCGGTTGGATTCGAGAGTTTACATTTTGAAATGAACGTTTTCCATGAAGTGGTTGAGAGGTTTGAGGTTGAAGGTGAGTTTTTCGCCTCCAGATTTCTTTGGTCTGGGTAAGATAGAGCTGTAGAAGCCTAGTTTGGAGGGGTTTGGAAACAAGCGTATGGCTCCTTTGGTGATGAGCTCGTCTACCTCTTGAGTTAGAGCTGAGGATGGAGGAGGAGCCAGCTCCCAGGGAGGAGAGGAGTGAAGTGCGGGTTTTTAGAGGAAAGTTGGCCAAAAACATTGTAAGACTATGGAGAGGATTGTTGGGTAGGAGGTGAGTTTCTTCCAAGCTGGAATAAAATAACGAAGGCAGCCGTCAACTGGGAAGGTGGGAATGGTGTCATTGATTTTTGCGTGACCTGCTTCTGTTGCCGGGTGAAGAGTATCTGCTGCAGCGGTTATGTGTTGAACTGCGCTTGTTGCTTCCCTTCCTGCGGAAGGGTCGGTGGTTGCTTTGAGATCGGCTTGGGCCAGAGCTGTAGATGGAGCTTGGGTAGTAGTTGCCGGAGTTAGTGTTTCGATTCTCTTTCTGACCTTGGGGAGGTGTGAGAATCGAAGGTTTGCATTAGGATTGGACGACCGGTGGTTTTGGAGCTGGAACCTTGGGCTTCCAGGAGACGTCCAAATGAGGGGCTAGACATGAAATTAGTCCATGGAAAAGTGTGTCAGCCTCGTGGAAAGGGTAGATTCCTGAAATTTGTTTTGTTGAATACTTCAGGTTTGGAGCCGTAGCAAGTGCAATATCACGGAGGAGAAGACTAAAATTGAAAAGAGCCTTGGTGAACCAGTTGAAAGAATGGAAAGTGGTTCTTCTTTCCTGAAGAACTCATAGATGAGGAAGTGACGGTGTTTTGCCTCAGTCCGGCTGGATTCGGTGGCGAGCCGTTTGCAGAGTTGATGGCTGTACTTTGGATGTCAGCTTGCGATGCGACGCAAAGGCCCAGGCAAAAGATCTTGTCGTTTTCTCCTGGAATGGCCAAAGGAATTTATACTTTCTTTGGGACGTGAAAAGCAGTGCCGAAATCTATTTTCACTTCAGAGGTGAGGAAATTCAGATTGTTAAGTGTCGAAGTGACGAAGGTTTGTCGTGTTCAAGGGGATCCCCTTTTCCCAAAAGAGCCTGACATTGCGAAGGAGGGTGGTGAGCTGTATGGTGGATTGTCCAATCCTTGCACGTTCCTTCTGATTTCTTTCCCGGAGGTCAAAACCGAAGCCAGTGGTGAGGCCCCTGTTCTTCGTGGGTTCAGCTGCAGGTGAGGCTGGCTTGCAGAAAAAAACTAACAGGTATGTTTACGACGGTTTTCAGGAGATCGTAGAGGGGCATAGCTGTTGGATCATTGTCGAATTAGAAAGAGTCGTTGAATTGGTCCTGTGGGTATAGGTTGAAGTTTACTTGCGTAGAATCGGAGTCACTGTCAGGTTGACGAGAATATTTTAGCTTTGATGTCCGAGTCAAGGTCGTCGTCATCAGGTTGTGGAGCTCGGGACCTTGGTCGGGAAGGTGGTATGGCGGGTTGACGAAAGCAAGCGTCTTTGGTTGGAGGAGGGACCTAGTCTGTGTAATAGTCAGAAACATAACTGAAGAAACGGGAATGCTGCAACCAAAACTATAAAAGCAAAACATGTTCATTTTTTTTTGTTTGCTATTTCCCTGCCTAAATTGGTAAATCGGTTTTTATCACTACAATACTGGCTGGCGTCCCCACTCCTCTTCAGCTTCTCCCTTTTTCTTAAAGAGTTCATCTTTTGGACTGCCTTCATTTTTCAGTAAATGTTGAAGCCTTTTTCCTTTAGAATCTTCGTCAGCTTTTCACTTGTAACTTTGAGATATCTAAGACCAACTCTCAGTCCTAGCTTTCTTCTCTCCATCCTTCAGACCTGGTGTTTTCTGCTCAAAACGAGCTTTAACAGCGCTCTTCATCATCTTGGCAGAAGACCCGGTAAGTATCTTGAGTCTTATAAATCTACGCTTGGTCTCATATAAATACGGCTGCGCAATCTCAATGGTAGGTCAATGACGAACAACCTGATGAAATTTATTTTGAGCAATAGCCTTCAGTTTCCCGCATGGGTGACCTGACGTGTACAGGGTCCCCCTAAGGCAGTAGAAGAGACGACTACCTTCTTTCCTCGTAATTCTCACGTCAAGGAACGGGAAGGAGTTTTCTTCAACTTCAACCATGAAAACCGATCTTCGTGCTAGTTGTTGACCTTCTCGTGAAGGAATCAAGGTGTTGAGTACCATTTCTGCTATTGTCGGCGAACACGAATAACCCATTGCGGCCATTTTTTTTGCCAAAAGGTCTCTCCATTAAACTCAACATAGATGCTCGCTAAGATGATCTTCAACATACGGTATGTCTTTATCGAACTCGAGTGGAAAAGGTTCGTTACGCATGTGGAAGAGGTTCATAAATGACGCGTTCACTGTGGTAAAGAAGAGGGAGCTAGAGAAGATATAAGAGAAAGTCAACAACTGGCATGACGATTTGGTGTTCACAGTGGAAGTGAAAGAAAATACTCCCTCTCCTTTCTCGACATACTGATTTCAAGAAAAAAAGACGGTCATCTTATTTACCAGCTCATCAATAAGGAGATAGCTACAAACCGAGGAATTCCTTTCACATCTGGCCACCCAGGCGGGCAAATGAAAGCCATTGCCAAGAAAGAGGTTAATCGCGTCGTGCGAACTTCATCTGATAGTAAAATCACGCAGCCACACCTGTATGCCACGATAGGAAAGTATATTGGTCTTGGCTAACCGGCAGGCTTCCGTCAAAGATGATCAAGAGAACAGTGTATTCCAATAAGAGGAAGAAAGGAAAGGAAAGAGAAAGAAAATGAGTAGAACTCGCGTATCTAAAAGGGCAGAGTGACAGAATTACGAGGATGCTAAAAGAAAGAGATTTCAAGAAAGAGATTTCAACACCCACCTGAGGAATGGAGGACATTTGAAGGATTAGCTCCTGAAGAAGAGAAGGATGGCGTGTAGTAATAATCGTGCAGAGTATGATAATCTATTAGCCAAGATCCATAATACTCGTGAAGGAGAGTATCGTATTCCGTGTGACGGGTGCGATACTGTTTATATTGGTGAAACCAGAAAGGTAGTGAGAATAAGAGTGAAACAACATGGTTGATAAAAGAAATTAAGTGATGGCAAAGAGCATCACTGCCATCACACAGAAACGGGACACGCGATAGAATGAGAGAGGACTTTCAATACTGCTGAAATCAAGTGAGCTTTTTGATAGACACCCGAGATGTCTAAAATCACTTGCCATTAAACAGCATTTGAAAGAAAATGCATCTCCGGTGAACACGCAGGGCCCATCTAACCAAGGAATTCGCTTTCCAGTGATGGAGTGCCTAATAAATACTGGAGTCCAGAGCGCTACATTTGAATAGTGATGCCGAAGTAAACGATGTGGTTGGAAGCTTTAAAGATAATAGTGTCAGGTTCAAGATAATAGTGCCAGATGAAGATAGTCGAAAAACTGTCTTCTGTCGAAAATTTACAAGAATATAGGTAGAGTATTAAAATCTGAATTATGTGCGTTTTCATGTACAATTCATGTGCGTTTTCATGTACAATTCAAAGTATAGTTGTACGGATGGCCAATATTGGTATTGTTAAACGCTGCCAATACCAAAACGCATCTAAATGCCCTTTCACCTCCGTTCGGCAAAATTAGGATAACAGTAACCTTCTAGGAAAGACATATATATTGGTGTTTGCTGCGGTATTCCTTTTTTGGAATATTTGGAGAATCTTTCTGTCCAAGTTGCAAGGATGAAATTTTCTTGTTTTCAAGTTATTTGTGAAGTGAACATAAATTAAGTGGTCACTACTGTCACTGAGATCACATCACACATAATGCATTATCGGCTAATCCTCGATAGGCCTAGTCCACTTACCCGCATCATGGGCTCGCTGCACAACCGAATCTAGGTCTCTACTAAACTTCTTGTTTGTAAGGTTTGCTCCAATGTCCACTAAAACATAACCTTCAGGTGGTTGGAAATTGGGCGGATCGTTCGTTGTTTTGTCCAGTTGCTTGTCTATAAAAAGAAAATGATAATGAACAATTTACGCATGGGTGGTACTAAAAGCTTCAGAGATTTAAAGCAACACAATGCAGCAGGTAGAGCGCTATTTCAGCACAGACACAGAAGAATGTTTGGTCGGATTAAACAGTCGGTGAGGGAGGGTCTACAAATTAGTGACGCTTATTTTCGTCTGGATACAACTTACGTAATGCTTATTTTCATCTTTTTTTATATTCCTTCTCCTAGCAACAAGATGTAACACTTGACAAGAACCCACCCCACCCCGAAATGGAATGCTCCATTTTTTTTCTTATTGGAGTGTTAATTCTTATACAAGGAAGCAAAGGGGTAAAAGCTGCAACCTCAGACCATTTCTACATGAATAAATCTCAAAATAATTCCCAAATTAATAAGACATAGCCAAAATATTTACTGATGTTTGTTTCATTGTTTTATTTATTAGGTAAAATAATGTCCATTAGCAGTTTCTTACATAACGAACATCTGACTCCCCACCTCCCCCACGTAACAATTCATCGCCATCCAGACCTTCTCCCTCATCCTCATAACAGAGCATAACGCCACACAGACTTTCCCCCTCGAGCGTTATGTAATTCATATGACACAATGCTACGTTGAATGAAATCTGTTTGAAAACCAAACTTTTTAAAGTATTTTTGAAGTATTTTCCCGTACTTTATTTGTACATTGCCACTGATATTCGTTTGACCCAATACTTGGTAAGTTTATTTTATGACCATACACCCAAAATCTTCCAAAACAGCTAATTACTGTCTAAAACACTATCTTCTTTTATCTGAAGTGGAGTTTCAGCTAAAGAAAGAAGCAATAGTCATGTTTTGTGCGAAGACTAAAGCATTCTTTCACACAGGTC
>JAHWFP010067272.1:37037-47364 GCA_023313725.1 Lithobius niger | reverse complement strand
ACGTCAGCAATTTGTGCTTTGAGTGTGGTCTGCTGCGTCACAACGATCATTCTTGCTTACTACAGAAGCACACCGAGGACGGTGCTTGCGTGATGGTCTACTGGACACACAGCTACGTTGACGATATAGTAAAAAATTCTCCACATTACCTTTTTAAAGGGCCCAGTTCCTCTTACCTCTCCGTCTTCCCTATGTTGATTGTCTTTGTTTTTCTTTCCTGACTTCTTCTTATTTTTTTGGGGAAGAAATTTTCGTTGGGGAAGTTGCTGCTGTGCTTTCTTGACGTTAGTGACGGGCTTATTCTTGCTGTTGACTAACTTGGTTTTGGCATCTAGTTTTTTCTTCTGCCGTTTGTCCCGGTTCATACGCAGCCCCACAGCAATCATGGCGGGAAAGGGAACCCTCGTCCCTGCAAGAACAAAAAAATTAATAAATGAGCGTCATTGGATATGTAAAGATGGGACACACCACCTATCACAATCTATGGGATCTTAACCATTCTTTAGGCTGAGAAGGCATTGCAGGACAAGAGACCTTATGATACGTGAGTCTAACTTCTCACTACATAAATTGGTACCAGAAATCTTCTAGTACCAATAAGCAGTGGTGATGTTCCTGCTGATGACTTACGTGCTCCACTCTCATAGCAGAGAGTTTGTCGCGTCATGATGACACCGTGGGGACGCATCAGAGGCGTAACTCATAGGACATTCTGTACAGTGTAGCTGTGACCAATAAACTGGAAATCCATATTTTATCAAACAATAGCAATCATGTAGTTCTTTGAAGAAGCATGCCCATGATGGTCTGCAAATTTGTAGTTGCAGGCAGCACTCTATAGCATTTTGCCAAACACGTCTCAATTCTCGTGCCCACGTCCAGGACCCCCATGAATTAAAAGACGTACTGTGTGTGTAAATTTGGCAGAATGCTATACCAATTATTATGGCACGCAGTGCGTAGGTATAGCTTTGAAGCAAACAAATTTGAAGCGATTACAAAATTGTTTGCCAAATTTTGGCTAGACTTTTCCGTAGTAATTTTTAAGGTTTTTTTAAATGTGCAAGTACTGTGGTAGATGGGTGATGGAATGTGGCTCTTGTTCGAAGGACTAGAAAGATCCACATTTTGTGATTGACGGGGTTGTCCAAAACTTTTAAATTTTGATGGAAATACCACATGTAGTAGCCGATAAGATGTAATTAAAACTAGTTTATAGTCAACTATGGTTTTATGACACACCAAAGAGAAGTCAGCTGAAGGTTAGTTAGTTTACCAATACACCCGCAAAAAAAAAAAAAAAAACTCGTTGAATTTTTTCTGCTTTTTTTGTATTTACACATTCTGGTATGGAAACGGTTAACAACACACTAAAATTGCTGCAATTTTAGTAGTTTGATTCTTGGCAGCGGGGTGTCGGACGAACGTCTAACTGGAAAATCGTCTAATGGGATTATTGTCTAACTGCCGTTCCGTCGGTAGATGGCATCGTATGTCCTGCTGGCTGCGCTGCAGATGCAGATGACTGCTTCGTATGTCCTGCTTGCTGCTGCTGCTGGCTGCCTTGCGGATTTTGTGTAATTATATGTATAGATACCTGCATAAATAAAAAATCTGGAAAATCGTCTAAACGGAATATCGTATAATGGAAAATCATCTAAACGGACTATGGTATAATGGATAATCGTCTAACAGCGGTTTCTGATGTTATATGTATAGCCGCAGCGAGCGCGGTAGCGTGAGCGAGGCAGGGACATTAGACGATTTTCCATTATACGAATTTTCAGTTAGACGATTGTCCATTATACGAATTTCCTGTTAGACGACTTTCCGTTATACTGTTATACGGTATACATTCTTCCAATTATGCGATTTTCCAGTTAGACGATTATCCCTCGCCCCTTGGCAGCGAGTAACTCCATTCACTCCACTATGTATTCCAGATAAGCATTTTTTTTAAATCTCTTATTAGCTCGGCAATGAGGTTTAGGCTGTAGCTAGCTACTCCACTGTGCTTTACTCACTGCGTTATGCACAGTGAGTTCCCTAGTAATCTCTATAAAGATCCCTTCTCATTGCTTCCTTCTCATTTAGTGTTGTCACCTTCTTGCGCAAACACGCATCCTGGTAAGGAAGGCGTTAAAGGCAGCAGTTAAAGAATTTACAACCGTGCTAAGGGATGGCAATGTTGGTTGAGGTCAAATAAGGTGAGGCTAAATTGCTTCATTTCCTGTCACTAACAACTTGTTTGAACTTGGACCCACCTTGCTGTTAAAAGGGAGTTAGCATTAAAAATCAATAGTTTTGACGGAGCCAACATTTTGGTTTCTCGATGTCATAACATAACGACTCGCGAGTTAAAGTTCTCTGTGGAAATGGAGCAGTGACTATAACGCCTTGAAAACTGGGGAGTTTATATCTAGAGTTAGTCGTTGAGATAGCTGCAAGGGTCACTGGATAGACGCAAGGTAGTACCTGGAGTTAGTAGTTGAGATAGCTGGAAGGGTCACTGGATATACGCAAGGTATAACAGTAGCATAGTTTGTCAAGATACTGTTGTGAATGCAGATTTCTTGACCCTGATAATGTTCAATTTTTTTTGGATTCGTTGGCAGCTACTGTAATTGTCATCAAGTGGGATCTCTTCCTTTCTGATTTACAGTGTAAGGGATTGGACAAAACAACGTTTTTTAGGCCTAGGAAATCCCCTCACACAGCATCGGCATATCTTACGATGCCGCTGTTTTTACCTCAGATTTTTTCCCAGTGCCCCTTGTAGTTAGCCGAACGACTTGCTCCAATGATATTCTGTAGCTAACATGGCGTTATCGGTGCTTTTCTATAACTTGGTGTTAACCCTAATGCCAAGAACTCGAATCATCAGATGAAACGTGCTTGTGTTAACAATATTTATTGCGAACAAGCATTCAAGCAGTGATGCCGTGCAACCCAGTAAATTTCCACAGTAATTTCTTGTCGCATTTTGTACAAAAAAATTAACAGAATTCCATAAGGAACAATAGTCACAGCTATTCACATATGTTTTTATTTGTTTAAGATGACAATTTAATGAAAACATCATAAAGACCGTGACATGAAACACGTGGCTGTAGTGACAGCAAAAAAGGGTTACATTTCTAAAGAATTATGTGTTAATGGGGTTATAACTGACAATCTCCCTTGACTACGTGATCGTTTTGCTTCAGGTATTAGTCATAATACCACCACAGACCTAACTACCACTTCATCCCCGTTTAACCATAAAATACAGATGCTTTCATTTTATTGCATTACTATAGTTGTGCCCGTGCGCATGCTGCGCACCGCCGCCCCCCCCCCTCCCCGAAAACGTAGCCCCGTGACTTTCTCCTTTTGGTGCAGCCCCGGAAATGTCGCATGCATATGTCTGACAGGCTAAAAAAAACGCCCTGCGAAATCCAGCATTCAGTAAGCAAGTAACCCTATGTTTAAATTAATCCTTTGAAACAATTCACCTCGGTACCGTGCAATGCGACATTGTTGCAAGCAACGATTGTTGCCGCCCACTTAAAAACAATTCATCTCCTTTCTGGAAGTGAACATTTAGGAAATAAATGCGCCTTTCCATCGTATCAGGCGGCCAAGGAACCAATCGTCGTTTGGTTTAAAGTTGTCTGGTTTAGTAGACACGGGTTGTTTTTTTTTTCCCATGATTCCATGATTTAATCGAGGCCTCAGCCAAATGCGATGCCCCCCCCCCCCCCAAAAAAAAAAACTTGTTTTTTTTAGCTCAAACGCCGACAATGGCAAGGTCCACGCGAATAAAACTTTGTTGGCCGCTTTGGTACCACAACAATACCAAAACACGAACCCAAAAACGGTGCGGCTAGTCTGGTAAGTGGGGCCATCTCTTCGAAGACTTTGGAAAAAGTGTTATAACCCGAACTTGTAGTCCAAGGCCGTCAATAGACGGCGACATGGCAGTGGCGCCATCTGTTCGAGGACGTTGGAAAAGTGTCCCAATCCGAATTTGAAGGCGAATCCCGTCAACAGATGGCATTACAGGGTGGGGTACTTGATTGTACGACAGAATGGCGTGGCCGGTGACTTGGCCGCCTGCTCCGTATTATATATGTAGATATAGCCAGGAAAGTTTACACTATTTTACTTTTTCCTTTATTCTTATGAAGTTTACATACTGGAAGTGTTTGGATTTTGGCCTTCGCACAGTCAAAATACTGCGGCCATTTAAATAATCATAGGGATGTTTGCATAACGTGGTGAAACATTGGACAGCTAGGTTAACATGCTAACTCCTCGTTAATACCATGACAATGGAGTTGCACGTGGCAGCAAACAGTGATTCAACACACGGATTAACATAATTTTACGTGCTAGGCAGTGTAACAATAGGCAGCTAGCTAGCGTGTTAACTCCTCAGCAAGACCATGACAACGGAGTTATGAGTTGAAATAAACTAACTCAACACAAAGATTAGACCACTAACGTTAGGCAATGCAACGTTAGGCTAATGGCTAGTGTGTTAATTCCTCAGTAAGACCATGACAACGGAGTTTTGCATTGAAGTAAACACTAAATCATCATAAGGATTAGGCTGTTGATACGCTATAGAGCAGTGACATTTGCCGCCATATTGGCACCAGCATGGGTTTTGGAGGGCATAACTACAAGGTGCACTACATAAAAATGGAGGGAAAAACAACGGAATAGCGGATTTCTTAGGCTTAAAATAACGTTGTTTTCTCCAACAACAAAAATCGCGCGTTTTAGGTCTAAGAAATCACTCTTCACAGCATCGGCTTCAGTATGACGCCCTTCTGTTTCTCTCTGAAGTGCCCCTTGCAGCTAACCCATTAAGGCTCCAGCATAGAGTTATATACAATAATACTACGTCGTGTCACTGCTCTATAGTTGATATCACTCATTGCGCTTTGCACACTACTGAGCGATGGCAACATTAATGCATTTCAGTTGTAGTCAGCTCCACTTTAACAGCTAATTTTGAGAAGTTCAGCTTAGTAGATCTGGCGCATTTCTACTTGAGAATTCAAGTTGCATTCTTAGCACATTTGGTATGGTGCTAGGAATAGGAACCAAACCAACCCTTCAAAATTTTATTCACGTGAAACCAAGCCTGATACTTGGCTTTCACTGTTCTGGGAATCAGCTTCCGTCAAAGCTACTTCCATGTGCTCCTCGCAATCTTGGTTGTTGTACAAACCAACTCGGTTATCGTTAAAATACTGTTAAAATAACTTCAAGTGACCATATCTGGACTGAAGATGCACTGTGGACATGTAAGTACACTCAAGAATTTATAGGGTTGGGGAGGAGAATTTGTAACTCTAAAAAGTCATTATTGAAACGTCCTATATACATTCCAATTAGTTCCGTCAGAGTTTTCAGAGGGCGCCACGTATTCCATCTGGTAATTTTTGCTCATTTTTCAGCCCAACTCTAAAGTAAACTAAATTACAACTAGGCTAAACTAAATAATAATTAAAAACAAGCTAGTTTCGTTTAGGTTAGTTTAATTTCAGGCTGAACACTGAGTAGAAATTCCCACATATAACTCGTGGCGCCCTCTATAAACTCAGACGGAACTAATTGGAATGGATCTGGGACGTTGCAGTATGGGGTCTCAGTCACAAAGTCTCCTCCTCCTTACCAACTTGTAAATTGTTGGTATACTGTATATGTAGATCGTGTGAAACATAGTTATTATGGCATAATGTGTTATCTAACGCTGGAATAAACGAATTGGGCCAAACGACCTAATCTGTCGCCATGTTGCAAATCCTTTTCGGTGACAGCTATCACTAGTTCGCAGCGGCAGAACCACAAGTTGTTGTAGCTAATCGACGTCCCATCGAAAACAATCAAATGACAGCGCGTACTTAATTCAGCTTCTCATTCCTTAGCAATCGATTAATTAAGCCTTTTTTAGTGTGTTGCAGTAGTATTTCGCATTCTGTTGTGTGGTGTCAACTAGATGTGATTCCTGTTTATCACTTTGTATAAGAGCTATTAAAGGGATATCCCAGCGCCATTTTTCTCGATCCTCCACATCAAGTACGGCCCCAAAGGTCTATTTCCTTACCGTTAGTCTTTCTCTAGCTAAAAATCCTTTTTTAAATGTAGCGTCTAGGAGATTTTCTGTTGAATATAATGGAACTTTATTTACGAACGACCCATAACTATATGATGCTTTGCGCGCTTACAATAACCATGACGTTTCATCTGTGTGTGCATGTACTAATTTGCTAATAATAACCATGAGGTCAAAAATCTAACAGCGTAATGCGGTAAAAATTAAAATTAATTATTCCAATAGATCGCCGAAGCAAAATTATACGACACTAGCCTAGAGTATTATAAACTGTCATGTTAAAATACGAGAATCATTCCGGTTTGTGACGACACGATTAATGCTTTCATGCTGGTTCGTCTATTAGGCACAATGCCAAATGAGACAGTAGCTACGTTCTTCAACGCAGCTACAATCTCAGATGACGTTTAGTGTTCGTATATACGCGGAAGGCGACCAGCGCGAACTGTTATAAGGCAGGCGGAAGGTTATAAGGTAGGCCTGGTGTCCCTTTTAACACTTATTAATCGCCCGCCAGGGAAACCAATCAGAGTGCTGAACAGAATAAGTGGGCTGTGATTGGCGGATATGTCAAAAATACGCCTTTCCAATTGGCCTAAAAAACACGAGAGACACTCAGATAAAGAAGAATAGTTCGGGATGCTTTGGTGTAGTGTTAAGAAACTACCTAGGTTTGTTGGAAGATGCTTCATAGTTTTGTTATTAATAGTTTTCTGAATATACTGCTGATCATCACTCGCACTGAGTGCACTGAATAATGCATAACGCTCACTGATCAAGTCGTATGGCAAGTGACTGCAGCAGTTAGATTCCGACACCAAGTTTCTCTTGCACTGAACTTGATTTTACTGCACTGAGGTAACAATACTGGGTATTTTCAATCGACTCCGTGTTACGGCCCTAATCAAATGAAACTGCGACAGCGGATAACGGTGGGAAGAAAGCAATTGGCAGATTAAAGCAACTTCGACTAATTCGGTGCCAACGTTGGCCGCCATCCAACATTTTAAATTGGGCTTTATCCTTCTGAGAAGTGGCTACGAAACACACCTAGTTTATCGCATTCGCCTTTCGTCACATTTCGAGAATACAATTATTCCAGAACTGTTCTGAAATAACGGTTCCACTGCAGAATAACAGTTTTGGTATTGCATTTTCCAGAACTGTTCATCATCTGAACAGGTGGGGCACCAACCCAGAAATAAAATAAAAAACTATTTACGAGTGGCTCCGTGAACGGTAACTACTTGCCGCTTACTCCCTCAAAGTGCGATTTTTCGTCGTTCTCTGTTCCATAAATGGTGAATTCGGTCAGAAGAGTTACCTTTACGCTATATTTGAATACGACCTTACTTGGCGACCATTTAATTTTGACCCTTGTCCCAACCAGTTTGTGTTAAATCTGATGAACGGCCTAGAAGCCTAAATAAATTTCGGTCGCTATTTCAGACGCCATCTTGTATTGTCGAAAAAAAACTAGAACAAGGTCATTCTTGAAGAAAATCTTACATTATAAACCAAAGTCTCACAGCAGAAATGAAGCAACCGCAACGACGACCCCCGGAAGGGGAACAATGAAAACGTGCGAGTGTGTCAATTCTTTGGCGTGAAGTTGAAACTGGGACCTTGTTGCCCTGAAAAGAAGTTGAAATTGGCACATTGTTGCCTCGACTAACAATTTGCTCTGCGCGGTCATCGCAAAGGCATGACTTAAATGACATCATGTATGAAGGACAGTTATTTTTCGCACGCTAATGGGAGTAAGGAGGGGCCTGAACGGGGAATACCCGTTCGTGGGGCAGTGTTTCTGTTACAGCCACTATTTGATTGACGGAAAGGGGGAGTGTTACACAAAGAAAAATGTACTATTGCAGTGAACGATCAGGGTGCACCGAGCAAATACTGGGAAACAACCACGGGTGAAACAAATCCCCGGGCGAAGCCGGGTACTGTGCTAGTTTACATATATTTTATAATATGTTTGTTTTCAATCTAACTTGTTCAAAGCGTATTGGAAGCTATTTTGTAATTTTGTACCATCTGGTATAAAATCATGCAGTTTAACTTGAGTTGAAAATATGTTACTCACTGTCAACTTCAGTCGAATTATTCCATGCAGTCACAAATTATTGATTTAAAAAATGTGGACTTAGTTTCGTTTTTTTTTCTTTCCCTATCGTACCCCTCAAGAAGTATTTTCATCACACTTTTTGAGAATATGGGTTGCTTGGCATAAGTACTTATCAAATATCATTAAAATCGGTTCTTACATTTGAGCGACGTAAACTTGGCATAGACACAAATTCAGAGGCGGACGAAAAATAGCGATGGTAGAGACATCTCAAAGATCTAGCCTTACGCTATTACTTGAACAAGCAATTTCCGGAAATTATCCCACTATGGTCTCCGGTTATTAAAACGTGGCGAGGAAAGCAGGGAAACGGGATTGGCTGGTGGTTATTGTGTCGACTTGAAGTTCCGGATGTACCAGGGGTGATGCCTGGTCTGGGAATTAGTGATGAGAGGGCCCTGGACATGCGCTGTGCTCCTGTCGATTGTAACACATTAAAAAAAAATCTAGGTATTTGATAGTCATCACGATTTAAAGGCATCTTTGCATTGTGGGATCGTTGTCAAATCTGCGTACCGCAGACTCGCCATCACCAAGCGATGTTTTATTCCCCTAACCGGCATACCCTTGTCTGGACATTTAAAGTTTTCATCCATCCACTATTTGAATATGCAAGTCCGGTATGGTCACCCCATCTTCTACAAGACATTGATAGGCTGGAATCTGTACAGCGTTCCTTTACTAGGTCGGTTTGTGGGCTACGCGAACTATCTCCAGGGAATCGTCTTAAGGTACTTGGCTGCGAATCACTTGAGTTTAGGCGCCTGAAGGCGGACCTAATCCTTACATACAAGATCCTTCATGGATTAGTTCCTTTGGATCTTCCTTTTTTTGAGTTGAGTCCGGTAAACTTTACCCGGGGCCACTCTTCCCAATTGTGTAGCTCTAGGTGTAACCTGGATTGTCGTAAGTACTTTTTTGCAAACAGGGTGGTTGCTCCATGGAACGCCCTCCCAGAGGCAGTGGTCTCCGCAACTTCGGTGGGTGTTTTTAGGGCTCTGCTTAACCGTGTTGACTTGTCCACCTTTCTTAACCGCCCGTATTTGTGATGCTACCATCTTTTGTTTCCACAGGACCGGTGTCAGTGGTTTCTTCCGAGACCCTTCCGTCTTCCTTGCCCCTATTACACCCTTGAACATTATTATTATTATTATTATTATTATTATTATTATTATTATTATTATTATTATTATTATAGTAAAATTTTCCCTCTCCATCCCAACTAGCAGTTGAAAAGAACGTTAATTTGAATGATGCCCTTTGTGTAGAGCAAGTATACGTTTCATAAGAGTCAACATTTCTACAGGTCAAACAACAAAAACGCCACGTGAACAGCAGCACTGGCAAACCAAAAATAATTTTTTTTTTGTAAATCTGGTAAAAGTAATGTCAAAAGCGCAATGACTGCGGGGTTAAAGGCTAAATCATTTGTTTGGTTTATTGTTTGGTTTTTTAACAAGTGATTCTCAAGGATTGTTCTTCTTGGGAAAAAAACTGAAGTCATTTTTTATGCTATTAAAACTCTTAAATGCCTATGTTTTTACGACGTTGCTGTTAGAAACAGGAGATAATTAATGTAACAAAACAATTAAAGAACAATTAAAGAGAATTAGTTGTTTTTGTTGTTTTTTTTAGACGTCACTAACCCAAATTTCCCCACCATGATGAGAGGGACAATTTAGCTGGAGAAATCCCAAGAGGGAAAATCCCAGGATCTTTGGTATTTCACAATAATGCATCTGCATGTTACAATAATAGATCTTTGGAAGCACGTCTTTATTATCAGTTAAAAGTTAAAATGTTGGAACATTGGAATATTATTGCTTGCAAATTCGAATTAGCTGGCGACAACAGCAATCCAAATGCTATTTACAACAAGATTTATGAAAGAATTAGTAGGGCAATATAAATTAAAACTAAGATAGATAACATTCAAACTTAAAGGCCGGTTGCCACCAAATTAGCATTGCAACATCTAGGCCTATCGAGTTTTCTCTCCCAGGAAGCAAAGGAATGCACAAAGCAAAACTTTTAAACACTACAAACAAGCCACGTGACTCCTTAATTATTGAGTAAAAATTTGGTAC
>JAHWFP010067272.1:20940-32037 GCA_023313725.1 Lithobius niger | reverse complement strand
TCTGGCGACGAGGATGAGGTCACCGTGGCTAAGTCTTTTCTCAACTAAGTTAAGTGACTGGAGCTGTTCACAATATAATAGTTGTCGGAGCGGTTTGCAACATTCAGTGATACTTTTTAGTGACACTTGCTTGCAAGCCTCAAGATGAGAAACGTAGGAGGCATAGCAAGATCTGGCAATCTGTGAACAATACTCCAAAACTGGGTGAAGAAAACTTTAGAATAGAGTTGAGAAAGATGGGGGCCTTACTCGCGCAAAGGTTTTGCGAGTAAAGTGTACTTTCCTCATGAATTTACCGGTGATGTAGTGTACGTGGTGCTAGGCTTAAGAATGGTGTCAACAAGAATCCCAAGCTCAGTGTGAGAGGACTGCCAAGATAGCTCTGTTCCAGATGTGATAAGATGGACTCCCAGATGTGATAAATGGATTGCCATACATTTAATCGGGTATAATTCAAGGGAATTAGCAATGGACCAGTGTACAACAAGAACCAAGTCTTGTTGCGGCTTGGGGCGAGAAATGCCGGGGGTAAAGCATAAAGTCGTCAGCGTAACTGCAGTTACCCGAAGAGATAGCTTTAGGCAGATCAGACATAAAAATGTTGAACAAGAGCGGACTAAGGACAGAGACTTGAGGAACACCATATGTGACATGTACCAGCTACTGACCGCGTCGTGCAAACAAGCTCGCTGGCGACCAGCAGAGAGATAAGAATGGATCCATGAAATTAAATGGAGCGGAAAGCTAAACAAATTAAGTCTAAGGATTAATTTGGCATTAGAGATGGAATCATATGTCTTGCTGAAATCCAGGAAGATCACGTCACAAGGGACACCGCCATCGACGAGGGAAGTAATGGAATTATACGTAGCAAGCAAGTTAGTGCTGCACGAGCGCCCAGGAAGAAAACCGTGTTGAGTGTCAGACAAATGTTACGGTTGTTGAACTCAGGGAAACGTTCATCATGGATAAAAAGGTTCAAGGATTTGAGAAAGAATCGGCGGAAAACTGGTAGGATGGTGATTTTTAGCATTTTTGCATTAACCTGATGGACTTTTTAAATCACAGTGGCACTGCGTGATGGAAAAAGAGCTGCTAGAGAATGAAACTGCGAACTCAGCTTTCATTTCAGCAAATTATACTCGATTTTCGTGAAGTCAGTTGATATCACAACTTCAAACAATCGAGAATCGTCAAATCCTACAAATTCCGTACCAGCGCTCTACTATAGTACCAGCAGGATCTCGGATGAAAAATAGCATATTCTGTTAGATTGAACAATAAGGCCGCAGAATAATCCAGAATATATCCCGTGGCCGTTGAAGGACACTGCTAAACTCTCTCACACTATCGTGTCTGCACAGATTGGCAAGGACTTTCTCAGGGTCCTCTTTCCAAGCAACCAGGCTGAGGTGTGACCCCGCTCAGCCATGATAGCCACTGATTACCAGTTTGTAAGTGTTTATACGATATATTTATTTGTAGGAGTGTTTAAAAAACGACCAGTTATCTGTAATAATATACGAGTGAAATCTATAAAAATCATTGACACAGAATCCATTAAAATTAATTTTGCGCAGGTACGTTTGAAGAGTTGTTCCCTGTCGAAACAAAGCCTTGCAACACATGAATGAAAACTAATCTTAATTTTCGGCCAGATGTGCTGATATTTGTCACCTAAAAGTACTATATACAGGACATAAACGAACACCTAGCATGAGTTAAAATGAGTGTGGTTTAAACACAATATCGGTATACTACCAGTAAAACACAAAAAAACCTACGAAATTGGGAGGGGGGGGGCGATGTGGAGTTTTGCCAATAGGAGGGCCCCTGTATTGCCATGACGTCACTTTGCCCTATTTACAAAATATTTACCGACAGAATATTATACAAGTTTGTCCAGGTTTACGTGAAGGGAAAATTGTTCCTAGTTATTTTCTTGTTTACTGTAATGGGATAGGCTTCCAAGCCAAGTCTGATTTTTTTTACAATCCTTTGAGTATAAAGGAAGGAACGCCCAAAACCTGTATACTGAAAGGATTGAAAAAAATTAGGCTTGGCTTGGAAGCCTATTCCATTACTGAGAACAAGGAAAGCCCGTCGTGCAACCCTGGAAAAACTTGTATAATAATCCGCCTGTAAATATTTTGTAAATAGGACAAAGTAATGTCATTCCAATACAGCGTCCCACTTGTTGGCAACTCCACATCAACCTCACATTTTTTAGGTTTTTGTGTGTTTTACTGTGAGTTTACCGGCAATGTGTTTAAACCAAACTCATTTTAACTCATACGAGGTATTTATGTCCCGTATATTGTACGTGTAGGTGACCAAGACCAGTACACACTGGCCGAAAATTAAGATAGGTTTTCATTCACGTGTTGCAAGATTTTGTTACGGCACGGAACAACTCTTCAAACGCCGTTGAAAGAGGTTACCTTAGCTGTAACCTTGAATCTATCCAAAACAAAACCTATTAAGGATTGCTGCCAAGTTTTTTCACTGTTAAAGTCGTGATATGAAACGTCAAGGTAATCTTACCCAGTAATAGTCCGAAGAATCAACGGAAAATGAAAAAAACATTATCTTGTAATTTGCTTACTGCAGGGTTTTTTTTGGGGAGACTAACAAAACAAAACCTTTGTCAGCTACTAAACAAAAAAAAATTAGTGCGCAAGTCTTATTGTCCCACTTCTTTACGCGTCCTTCTTCAGTCCTGTGGCGAAAAAATAATAAGAATTTTTTTGTTATTATTTATCACGATTTCAAACCGCTCCGACGTGCAAATTTTGTTTTAGGTAGATAGGGAATGTATGATAAACATGTGGTGGCTCAAGAAGGAAGTAGCCGACTTTTAGTCAAGTTTTTAGTTGATCAGAAAACAAAAACGAATCATTTGATGTTTAAGGTAAGGTTTAACTGAGCCGAAGTCAAAACGACAAAGGAACACAAATTAACTTTACCGTAAGGTTTCAGATACTGCAGTGTTGCTGCACTGTTTAGTCCACGCGAAACCTTACTACTGTATTCAAATGTTTTTACGATTATTTTTACTTCTGCACACAATAGATCTGCTAATGATTGGTGTATTCTACTTAGCTAAATGACATCGCTGGAAAATGGTTGAAAACTAATCATCTAGTGTGCTTAGCACAACTTTACAAGTAATTCAGGGTGCGTGCATGACCTTAAAAACCTGGATGAAATACCATGCGTGGAAAAGTGCTTAAAATCTTAAAAACTGATATATGTATCATCAGTAGGGTGATGAACGAAAAGTAGACGAGGTGACTAAAGAACACTGAAGTAATTGGCCCAGAAAGTAGTCGATTGTGTAGCCTCACATAGTTTATCCTTGGTTCCAGCATCAAAAGTTTTTAAAGTTATGCCATGGTTTTAATTGTATTTACGAGTATAATGGTTGGATACAGCAGTAAGGTTTCATGTGGACTAAACAGTACAGCAACACTGCAGTATCTTAAACCTTACAGCAAAGTTAACTGTGTTCCTTTGCTGTTTTGACTTCAGCTCAGTTAAACCTTACCTTACACATCAAACGGTTCGTTTTTGTTTTCTAATTCGTGGTGGTTTGACATACCAAGTTGGTCTTCTGTACTCCTTGCAAAAGCACTGAATTTCGCTCACTCATTCAGTGCAAGTCTTTCGTTTATAAGTTGGCTTTTCTACAGCAGTCTTTCAGCGACTTTGGGTTTTATTCGTATTATTGCAGTTTGGCAAGCCAAATGGACAACGAACATTTTAGCTTTAGAACAGGAGGATAACGTCAAACCGCTATATGAACTAAGGATGATGCTTCCTCGTCACGTTTTCTCAAAGTGCGGGTGAATTGTTGACTCACAGCATTGTTGGCATTTGTTTGGTCTAAAGAGCAGTGACACGACGTACTATTATTGTATATAACTCTATGCTGGAGCCTTAATGGGTTAGCCGCAAGGGGCACTGCAGAGAGAAACAGAAGGGCGTCATACTGAAGCCGATGCTGTTAAGAGTGATTTCTTAAACCTAAAACGCGCGATTTTTGTAGTTGGAGAAAACAACGTTATTTTAAGGCTAAAAAATCCGCTTTTTCGTTGTTTTTCCCTCCATTTTTATTAGTGCACCTTGTAGTTATGCCCTCCAAAAACCATACTGGTGCCAATATGGCGGCAAATGTCACTGCTCTATTAAGTCTACGCGTAACGGCCGGCGTTTGCTGATTGGCATTATTGTGTAATAATAATGTATAAACAATGTAAAACAATAAAACTGATCGTTCAGAGCCCCGTACTCTGTTGTATTTGGAGTGTGTATGTTAGTTTATTTATAGAGTGGGCGGATAGCTTCGGGCTGCAGCCCCAATAAAGAACGTACTAACTCCCCGTAACTCCGAAATGGTTCGACCAATTGAAATTTGAGAAATTATGCATCGAAATTTCGGCTTTAACATGGGAGACCGAGGTCAAACCTTACAGAAAAGATCACTGTGACGTAGTTGAACATTAGGACTTCGTTGCCAACGATGTTCTTGATGGTGAAGTGCCGTATTTGTTGTTGTTGAGCTGCATGGGAGCTTGATTGATATTTGGGTAGGTGACCGCCTGAGAATCATCCGGGTACAGCAGACATAGGGCCTTAGGGATTCGTCGGGCAGATGACCAGGAGTGGTTAACGCTCGCAAAAACTCTTGGAACCCTTTGACCCTTCGTCGTTGTAGAGTTAATTTTGTGAAAAAAAAAAAAAAAAAAAAGGTTAGTATGCATCAAACACTTCATGGAACTCCTTGGTGAGTACTGTTTATATGTTTTTCTTAAGGTGACCTTGTTTATCACTATGTTTTGACTTTTTAAGTTTAACTTGAACTTGAACTTTAAGTTCAAGTTTAGCTTTAAGTTGACTTTAACTTTTTACACAATCAAAAGAACGATTTCAGGAAAAGGCTACACAAAGTCTTCCATGAGTGATATAACTGGAATATAAAAGTAGATACCCACTGTTTCAAAAGTTTGCTCCTGGCTCGTAGAAATGGTCAGAAAAAAATACCAAGCGAACTGGGAACTGGCGACTGTCTAGGAAAAAGGACGAATCTGGCTCCGATGGATCTAACTACACGTGGAATAAAACACGTTTGCCAACAAACTGCCAGGTTATAATTTGTGCATCCAGCACATTTGGCAACATTCGTCGGATGATGGAACGTCCCCCATTTAACCATTACATATTCCTAGTTTTGTGTTGATGTTGCCTAAGAGATAATACTGGATAATACTAATACTGGATAATACTAAGATAATACTGGAACTTTTTAAATCTTCAATATTTCAATCTGCTGCTGTGAAAAGGGCGGTGGCGGCGTGTCAGCAGCGACTCACACCTCTTTGATTATGATTATGAGGAGGGCAGTGACGGCGTGCCAAATTTCTGGAAAATTGTCGGCGGCGAAGTGGCCTGGCGATCGAACGGCGTGCAATGGCGGCACTGCCGCTGCCAATGTAACCACTAGGGCGCATGTACTTGATTTTCGTGCTCCGTCACGCCTCGCCACGAAAGGTTATCTTCCAAATAAGATATTTTATCATTTGTAAATGGGAACTCAAATCTAAGGTGCACACATGGGTCCATCGCGACCTTCGGCACTGTCCTAGAGTTAATATTAAAGCCTGTGCAGGTGGCAGAATAAGACGCCATTGGGTCTTTAATACACAGACGCATAAAAAACAGTGCCAGTACACATACACATGTTTAGTATCGTTGAGCAGTTGACTGTTGCCATTGTTATGTCCCTTTATTTTGTGTAGTGTTTGAAAATAGAACCTCCATTTTTCTTTTGAATTTAGTTTTGAAATATGTTGTTGTCTTTCTTGGTCAGTGTGTCATTCTGAATACCCGTAACCAATTTGTGTTCAATCTGATGAAACGATTTAGAAGTTCCAACTTAAACTGTTAAAGAATGTTATTCCCAAATTTGATTATAATTGGTTTGGCTGTAACTGCAGAACAACAAACAGACATACAGAACGAGAGACAGAACAAAAGGCCAAATTGTATTGTTAAAGCAGGATCATGTTCGCTACGCTCACTCAGTCATTGAATAAAGCCTTGTTCGCATCACAGTCTCTCCTCTCCTAACCTGGGTGTCTAGTCACTTAACTTCAAAACGGAGGTGTTCATTCGTATTACCTGACCCCCTCTCTCATAAACCCATTTATTTCAACCCTTTTTCCCTAGCTATGCCAGGGAAAGGCCCTCTCACAAATTCAAGAGGGCTCCCCCAACTTAGGCAAGGCGGACGTCGTTCGCACTACAGCTTTCCTCGCCTACATGCGCGGAGGTCATGCAAAGTTATGAGAGGAGAGGTGGTAGTGCGAACAAGTCTTAAGTGCTGCATGACTACGCATGGCAACAGTTGCTACCCGTAAACGAACAAACTGACCAAGTGACAAGAAAGTTTATATCCAATTATTGTTTACACTGCGTCCATCCGGTTTATTTGATCCATATTTATGAGGTGTCTTTATGTTAGTGGGTTCTGTTCAATTCGACGTGTTCAGTGGCGTGTGCATAAAAAAATTGGGGAGGTGGGGAACAGCTTCACCCTCTTGATATTCTACAACGAAAACTAACTTTTCTGAAAAAAATAAGTACAATTAATGTAGTGTCGAATGACGAAGCAGTGGAGGAGGGGGTGTCCAGAGGGGGTGTGCAGAGGCAAAAAAAATTTAGAAACCGGACTATCAAAAAGTGGAAAATGGTGAAACCTTTTACTCAAAACCGACCAAAGGTACCAATGGGGTGGTTCAGAGGTAAGGAACCCGTTCATATCCTTTGTCCACGATCGAAATGAAATGTGGTGGGCATGTAGAACAGTCAGGGGGCCATTTGCACGCATGATCATGGCTGACCTTGGCCCATTGGTTCAAGGTCATCGCTACACTAACTTCTAAACCGTGTTTTCTACGCCACCAGAGTAAATTGGAAAAATTTAGAGAATCATAAGACAAGATCGAGAAAGCAAACAGAATGTTACTCCGAACAGAATAACAAAAGTTACAGCCCAAACAAACCTTGGGCTCATATTAAGATTCAAACGCATGCAAGACCAAACAATCACTTCTGAAGTGGGGAGAGACAATGCAGTTCTCACTACTATTAACGTTCAACTACTCATTGTTTACTCATTTCTTCTGTATGCAATCAGTAACTTTACATGGCAATAAGAAGAAGAGGGCGCATGTACTACTACTAACTTCACGCAAACAAATACAAGGACAAGAGAAAGGCTTTATACACCTTTTAAGTATTCAGAGATGAGATAACTATGCACCACGAAATTTGCATATGCTGTTTGTACGACATATAGTTTAGTTAATGTGAGAACTTGCACGTTCTGCAGTCTGGACTTCGATGATCAAATTCGTGTAAAAAAGAAATGTGTAAAAACTGTAAAACTGCATAAAAAGAAATGTGAGCAAAATAGAAGTAGCCAGAAAGAGGAAATTAACTGTGAAAGACGCTTTACAAATTACTACGCGGCAAATGGAATTTTGCAACCATTTGAATGTTAATGAATTGTAAAGATGCTATGTGCAATCTTAAATAAAAGTATTATTGAATAGAAACATAAGGAAGAGTTTGGAAAGGCCAAACGTCTTCGAACTAGGAAATAAGCCTAACAAAACTGTGAGATGGAAATTAGTATTTGAAGACGTAACATTGCAAAGAAAGATATCTGCAAATTCAAAGTTACTGTGGAACAGTCAGTGACCATCATGTTGAGAATTACTGTTTTTCTGTGTTGAATCATCAAGAAGGCTTATTTAATCCTAAAAATACATTAAGTAATAGATATCCGTGAAGTAGACCGGGTTATCCCGAAATAATTGCTCGTCTGCGAGAAACGGAACAGTCCAAAGATTGAGGGGTTGCGAAATCGAACGAGCGCACCAGCGCGAGTTTGATTTTGTTACCCCTCGATCTTTGGACTGTTTTTAGGTGTATTTAGGTGTGTTTAGGTGTGTTTTTAGGTGTATTTAGGTGTGTTTTTAGGTGTATTTAGGTGTGTTTACAAGTGTCGGTAGCCTAGTTTTAGTACTGTCGGAGCGAAAGGTTGATGGATTGGGCCATTCTTACATGGGTGGGGTTCTACCATAGTAGCCTACGCGAGGTTTTTTTTTTCGTGTTAGTACGATAAATGTCGCAGGTTGCAAATGTGCTTATTTATGTTGGTTGAATTTGTGTTGTGTACGGTAGTTTTGCAAAGTATGTCACGTGGTAGAGCAGTGGTTGTGTAGAGCGCGGAAAAAGTGTTAGATTATCCAAAAAAGTGTTAGATTATCCAAAAAAGTGTGGGTTATCAAAATTAACCCACGGTCACATGTGTGGGTTTTCAGATTAACCGTATATAACGGCTACACTTTTAGCATGGGGATGTGTTGGTGTGACGTCGCCACCGTGCATTAAGTAATTATTATCATGTTTTCAATGGCTTATTTAGGAGTATAGAACTTGAAAAACATGGCATGCTTACTGAAGCACTTTGTGGTTTAACATATACTGGCAGGTGATGGTTTCAAAATTTGGAAGAAGGACAGAGTGTTTCTAAATGATTTCCTTGATAACAAGATTTAATTAAACATTGAATAAACCTAGAGGCCAACGGTTTTGGTCGTTTTGTAGACTGACTAAGAACTTTTAAGTGGCAGCATCGTATTTACGATTAATATTTCAGATGGCACCACAATAGACGGCACCAATAGGCCACAATGCAAAATGGCTTCTACCATACAAGACGGTGCCATGGAGAGCACGGTGGAGAACACGATGAACACTATCATTGTGCCAAGACTTGGCCGAACCATTTGAATTTCCCTCAGCTACAAAAGAAGTGGCCAAGTGTTCAACAAGATGGTGCACTGCGCATTGGGGCAATTCAGGTTCAAGATGCACTACAAAGAGTATTCTTTGATTTTTGGAGTGGTCGTAATGGGCGTATTCCATGGCCATCAACATTGTGGGTATAATTCCTCAAGATTTTTTTCACAACTCCACAGAAAAATTCTGGTCCTGAACGACTGTGCCAGAACTCTTGATATGTGGTAGCATTCACTGTGTTCTTCGCAAAAAAATAATTGTCCAGTTAAGGTGCTTTTTGTGTGGTGAAAGCTATTTCACATTGTCGGCCTATAGAGCAGTGAAATTTGCCGCCATATTGGCACCAAATTGGCACCAGTGTGGGTTTTGAAGGGCATAACTACAGGGTGCACTACATAAAAATGGAGGGAAAAACAACGGAAGTGCGGATTTCTTAGGCTTAAAATAACGTTGTTTTCTCCAACAACAAAAATCGCGCGTTTTAGGTCTAAAATCACTCTTGACAGCATCGGATTCAGTATGACGCCCTTCTGTTTCTCTCTGCAGTGCCGCTTGCAGCTAACCCATTAAGGCTCCATCATAGAGTTATATACAATAATACTACGTCGTGTCACTGCTCTATAATGGCAGACTCCATTATTTTCATTATAAGTGCAATGCTACCCCTATTTGAGTGTAGCTACAAAAAGGTATAAACCGTTTGTGTCTATCAATACTCACTGATTTTTAATTAAATTTCGTTATCAGGGGAATCATTTAGGGATACCCTGTACTTTTCTAGCATGTTTTTTTTTATGCTAGGCCGATATGTCATGACAGATCAGTGTTGTGGTTGCTGTGCCCATAGATGCTTTTTGTGTAAAAAGTAGCAGAAAACATAAATAAGCCGGTCATGAGCCAAACAAGAAATAAATAATTCTCAGGTTTCCACACAATCCGTAAATTAAGCAAGGGAATGGAAATGATTTATGCCATATTATATTGCAATAAACTTCAGTGATGATGAAAATTCAGGCCAATCCTACAAAACTGGTAATTTTTACATATCAATCATTGCTCTTCCTTCATATCTGCAGTTTGAAGCTGCAAACAAATTGTATCAATTGGTTCATGACTCCCAACGATTGTTTCGTAATGATCAGGGATATGTGTAGTACTTTTTCGCTGATAAACTGCATTCCTGTTATATGCGACATGCACTTTTTCCCTATGACAGATCTAGCATAATCCAATTTCACCTGACGATCTTTCGCACATAACATGACATGCAGAATTATAATCGGAGAACCGTCACACTATTCATACAATTAGTTTGACTACATGAGGTTGGATCGATCGTACTCTTGAACTTAACGTTAAGTTTATGAAATTTAATATTGCATAGTCACCTCTGTGCCTGCCTTACACTGTGTTTGATAGGTTTCCTGTGTCTTAGTTTCCGAAACTTCTTGTGGTCGCTGAATTTTAAACATTTAGGTGTAAATATGACTGTTGTGTGTAATTATAAGACCGTCGCAGGATATCAGGACATTCCCTGGTTAGTTTGTGACTTGTTGTTTCCTGTGAGTGATTTTATTTAAATTGAGTTGTTCAGAAGCTGTTTAATGGGAAAAAAATACCAGGTGTGTGGGGCACCAGTGAATGACTCACGAATATTTTGTGTCTTGTTGTATTTGGTAATACCAGTGTACTTACTTCCTATTTATCTCTTGAAGTTTGGGCTTAGCTGCAAACATTAATAATAATGGGTACTTGCAGTTTGGTGGTTATTATATTATTCTTATACAAGCTGAATGCTTCCTTGACCTTGATATTTATTTTTCAATCAATACGGGACAAAAATAAACGATACTTCGAACTAAAACAAACTTAACCCCTGTATTTACACACATTTGATTCGCTGCTGGCATTTTTGCTCTTAACGATTTACCATTGGTTTTTCTGCTGTTACATAACGTGACCTTTTAATGCTTCTTTTCTTTTAACTTTTTATTGAGTATTTGCATTGAATATGGTGTACACTTCTCGTTTAAATATTTGTTTATTTATTTATGTGGTCCTCAGTTGAGTAAAATGGTTAACGAGGGTTCCCTGAAGTAGTCCATTCCCGGAACAGGAAGTTGATTGTCAAAATAATGAAACACTTCAAGTTTATGACAAGGGCGAAACGAATACGGTTTCAGCAAGTGAAAGAGCAGAAACGTCCGCTTGTTTGGGGCTCCATTC
>JAHWFP010067272.1:2861-20930 GCA_023313725.1 Lithobius niger | reverse complement strand
TCAGCAAGTGAAAGAGCAGAAACGTCCGCTTGTTTGGGGCTCCATTCTACTGAATGGTTGACACCCAGGCCTAGGACAATTTTTACCAATTGATCATTTAATATCAATTAGCTCTCACCCACAAAGATCTCTAGACAGACTGTTTCGCCCATGTTTGGGCTCGTCGGTAGAGAATACTTTGTGGAGGAGAGCTAGCTAGGGCAAATGACAAGAGCGAAACGAATACGGTTTCAGCAAGCGAAAGAGCAGAAATGTCCGCTTGTTTGGGGCTCATTCAACTGAATGGTTGACACCCAGGCCTGGGACAATTTTTACCAATTGATCATTTAATATCAATTAGCTCTCACCCACAAAGATCTCTAGACAGACTGTTTCGCCCTTGTTTGGGCTCGTCGGTAGAGAATACTTTGTGGATGAGAGCTAGACTACGCTTGCTAGGGCTAGGGCTTGCTTTTCATTTGCCCTAGCTAGCTCTCTTCCACAAAGTTTTCTCCACTGACGAGCCCAAACAAGGGCGAAACAGTCTGTCTAGAGATCTTTGTGGGTGAGATCTAATTGATATTAAACGTCAAGTTTATGTTAAGCTGAAAATGATGCGAGACAACGCCAAGACGTTACGCAATAACAAAAACTTAGAGCAGAATAATTAAAATTATTTTCTTTTTTTTTATAACTGTATTGTTTTAAAACAAGTTGAATTTACATTTTTCAAATTCCCATCAACTAATTCCAAACTCTTGTATATCTGTCAACTCGTTATCACACAGTGCCGCAACTGGACTTTTTCAAAGGGACTAATGATCAGAAGATTAGTTTAGAAATAAAATATGCCGTGTAATATACTATAATATAAATAATAGTATAATATAAGTTCTATTACTCCCTCTAGCTTATCAGGAATTGAGTGTAGGATTGCGTAAGCAAATAAAAGTATCATTCCGGCTGAATGTGAACAGGTGTCACTACAGGATTTGCTTTAATAAAATTTTCTACATCTCCAAATCATATGGAAAAAAACAGGGATACTATGATGATGAATATAATAACTCCTAAAATGTAAGAGTAAAATGTAGGGCCCCCAAAAGACTAAACAATTCCGGGTGCAAGGTTCTAGCCTATTTTACAGTAGTTTTATGTATAAATTTGGGCCCTCTGCTTTGAATTTAAACCATGCACAATGGCTGTTTGCCGTGACGTCACCGTGAGTTAGCCAATGACGAACGAGTACAAAGGCTGTTTGGCCGTCTGATCGGACTAGCCCATTCACGTTATATGCACGTCACAGCAAACAGCCATGGCGTGTGGTATAGGGCCCTTGCTTCCTGGGTCCGGATGCCTTATACTCTTTGCACCCCCCCCCCCCCACACACACTTAATTGCGGTACTGTATTCATATAAGTAACCTAACCCACATAAAAATCACACATCTTTTACGAAATGGCATATTTACAAATTTTTTTTCTCGATTTGGTGGAAAATGTACGGAGCCCTGTAGAGGACATGCCAAGAATTAAAAATTAGGTTCGTTATCTCGACATAACGAATTTTCGTTTCTGCAATCTCACGGGAAGTAGTAACAGAAGTAGTAACGGAAGTAGTAACGGAAGCAGAAACGGAAATTCGTTATGTCGAGATAACGAACCTAATTTTTAATTCTTGGCATGTCCTCTACAGGGCTCCGTAAAAATTTACTATGATGCTATCTTAAATTGTATACCAACTGTGAAACAAAAGGACGCGGTGAGATATAAAGGTTTATACATATAGGTTTAGGTGTAATTTTACTACGTTAATGTAATTACAATGTTACTGATCACGGGAATCACATCCTAAATTGCTTATTATTGATTGTGAGACATTATTTACTTTATTACATTATCGTTGTTTGTATCATGGCATCGCATCCCAAGGACCCTCTTTTAACTATACACATCTTGAGCGCCACTGTTGTAATTTGTTGTACCAGTTATTGTTATGTTGAGGTCTTGTTGTAACATCCATCTTTATTACACAGCCATTTGGGACAGTAGTGCGACTGTTAATAAAGTAAAGTAAAAGCAAGAATTTATAGGGTTTGGGAGGAAAATTTGAAACTCTAAAAAGTCCCTATTGAAACACGTTAGATTTGTCCCCATTAGTTCAGTCCGAATTTTCAGAGGGCGCCACGTGTTCTATCTGGTAATTTTTGCTCATTTTTCAGCCCAAATCTAAAGCAAACTAAATTACAACTCAGCTAGGCTAAATAATAATTAAATACAAGCTAGTTTCGTTTAGTTTAGTTTAATTTTAGGCTGAACACTGAGTAGAAATTCCTACATAAAACACGTGGCGCCCTCTATAAACTAAGACTGTACTAATGTGAATGTATGTAAGGCGTTTCAGCAGGGGTCTCAGACACAAATCCTCCTCCCCAACCCTATAAATTCTTGGTAAATGTTATCGTATCCTAAAATTGTAAAACTGTATTTAAAAGCAATATACACCAAGTGTGCAGATTTAATAAATTTTAATTTAACATTTCGGAACCTATCTCACCTGTGTATCTCCAAAACTTCCGGTAATGGGATAGCAGCAATATTATCAACGTGTGACAACACCACTGAACTTTATCACGGTGGTCTAGACAGGGCTACTATTTCTCCTCCCACATCCGTTTTGGTGCTGTCATCCTCCACAGCCAACTTCGCTCGTTACGCAGCATCACTTTCCAGGTTACACGCACACACACAACTTGATTTTTTTAGCACTCACCCCTTCTATCACTACCACAGAACTATATAATTACAATCCAGCTAGTACTAGCTAATCCAACCTGCATCGGCGACACATCTTAATTTCTTCTTTCTTGTTGTTCGATTCCACAGCCCCATTTTTCATGTCAGTTGGTTGTGCCGGTGCAGCCGTGTGGTATGAAATCTGTCTCGCCCTTCGGTTCGTTCATGAGTTGGATGAAAGCACGGGGACTGAGCACGAGCGTGCGAAGCGTGGGCCCCCTTCTATCCTCCCCCCACTTTTAAAATGGGATTGGGCAACTTTCCAAGAAAATATCAGGAAATGGGTAGACATCTCTCCCCTAACCCTGTCTTGGTTTCGAACACGTTCTGTCCCTTTTTCTTTTCTTTTTACTTGTTGTGTGATTATTTAATGGATTAATGCAGGTAAAACTTAATTTTAATTGACAAAGGAAGGTATGGAGGTCAAGAGATTTTAAGGTTTTTAAAGGGAGAAGGGTTACAACAATGGTGTTTGTAATCCGGTGAAAAAGTTTGATATTTTGAACTATGAAATCGTTTTAATTTTATAGAAAACAAATGATTGTATTGGAACTTGCATCTGTGTTGTCATGACAGCCGCAGAAGTATTTAATTATAATAATAAGGCTTATTTGCAAGATAACAGCAAAAGGGAACAGGTGGGGTTTTGTTAACCAATTTTTTTGTGGTATTGACAACGTGGTATTGCACTGTGCATGTGGAACTTAAAAACATAAATTTTTGAAGTAGTCGTAGTGTTCTTAATTTTGCATTTAAAAATATATCTTTCAGGGAAAGTAATTTACTTCAAGTTTTTTTTTAATTACCTTCTTTAAAAGTAATATAAATAATAAGTTCTGTCGAACTTATTAACCACTCGCAGTTAGGGCTTTTTTTTTTGTAATTATAAGTAACCTGTTGTATAGAACACCAAATGAAACTTTGAACAGTTAACGTAAAACAGTAAAACAGTTAAATTGACTAAAAAAAACGGAAACTGTGAGAAAATAATCTACTACAATTTACATTTTTCATAATGAACTTAGAACCTGTTTCTTATCACTTAAAAAGGGTTTAAAGGGTTTAACGAGCGTTAACCACTCCTGGTCATCTGCCCGAAGCCCTAAGGCCCTATGTCTTATCACTATTTTTTGATAACAATGTTGAAATTGCAACAATTCATCCTATAAGACACAGTGAAGTGCATAAAATACGATCCAAGTAAAATGGTAAGTTTAAAAATGTTTTTTTTAACTCCATTAAAAAAATCGTTTTTGTTGAAAAGAACACTACCGTTAAATTAGACTTAAAAAAAAACGATAAACGATATAATTTGTTTTTTAGTGGAACTACAAAAAATGTAGTTTTTCTTTTTTTTTCCCGAGAAAAATAGCTTCTTACAGGAAAAAACACTACTATGCAGAAATTTAATTTAATATTTAATGTAGTTTAATTGAGAAAACGACAACAAAAGTAATTTTTCTGCCTGTAGTATTTTGTTGTCATTCACATTCTATCAAAAACCAAAACTGGTAAAAGGGGGCGCCAAGTTCCGAATGGTTCGGCCCTTCAAAGGAGTGATACCAACACACCAAAACATTCGCCAAGTTAATCGCACCGATGAATAGTTGGAAGGTTAAATGAAAACTAGAACATTGCTACATTCGGTAGCAATGTTCAAGTATTCATTTAATGTTCAAAGTATTATTCGGTGCGAATAACTTGGCGAATGTTTTGGTGTGTTGATATCACTTCTTTGAAGGGCCGAACCATTCGGAACTTGGTGGTCCGTTTTACCAGTTTTCGTTTTTGATTTCATATCACTTCTATTTTTTTTAATTGTGTATTAGACTCAACTCAACTAGCCTGAAGAAGTGTAATAAAGTGCCACGTCAACAGTAACTTAAGATGTAATTTTTCTAATATTTCAGTTTCATGTCGCTCCTTTGAGAGGCCGAACCATTCTCAACTTGGTGGCCTCTTTACCAGTTGTTGGTTTTTTTTTTATGTTTTGTTTGTTTTTCGTGAATTGGACGTAGACACAATTTCTTTGGCAACGTTGTTTAGATTTGTGACGACACACTAGCGTGTGTCTAGATACGCCCGTCAGTATCCACGTTGTCACCGTCCGAACGTTGCCCGTCCAATGAGAGACGACGCCGACAATACTAACAATGGTTATAACAATACTTCCGTACTTACGCACCATCCTACGCCATTCCCGTTACACCCCCAGGCTGTAAACCAGAAAAGGTATACAGTTCGTATCGCAATGCAGCCATTCGTCAAATTTCATAGCTAGACGCATTCCCGTTACCTCGGTATTGGTGAATAATCACCCTACGGGAATTAACATGGGGATGAGCGGACCAGAATTAGCTAGCTAGCAGCTAGTTTACACATTTGCAACGTTATTGAGGACGAAATTTTGCATTGAAAGCCATTTACCTGACATTCCTAAACAACTTAATTTTTGTCAGGTGGGTCTTTGCTCTCGATTTCAACACAGTTTAAGCTTTTGTGTTGCATTATTATTTTCCCCCAAGTACCTGAAATGTGCCCAACTATGCTTCAGGATATTAGACACTAACACTAAGGCGTCGCGCTACAATGGTTTACAACCTCGACAATTGAATTGATGCGATGTTTGTTGTCTAACTTGGCGCGACATGCTAGCGTGTGTCTAGATTTAGACTATAGGTTTGTAGGTAATAGGGCAGTGATACAACGTTGTATTATTGTATATAACTCTATGGTGGAGCCAGTAACTGCGATAGCTGCAAGGGTCACTGGAAGGTGAAAAGGACGTCTTACTGAAGACAATGCTGTTAAGAGTGGATTTTTTAGGCCTATAATGCGCGATTTTTGTCGATTTGTTGGCAGTTGCGGAAATTTTTAAGTAAGTGGAATCTTTATTTTCCAATTACAACCTAGCAGCATAAGGCATTGGAGAAAACAACGTTTTTTTAAGCCTATGAAATCCGCTCTCAAAGCACTGCCTTGACTAGAAGTGCCGTTGTTTAGCCCTCCATTTTAATCTAGTGTCCCTTGCAGCTATCGCTGTAGTAGCCAATATGACGTCACATGACGCTGCTCTATAGCAACAATGCATTACTTCTGTTTGGTGCACCTTTGTTATAAGAAGTTGGCTATGAACGATGAGCATGACATTTACAAGGAATGGGAGTTTACAAAAATAAAATAAAAATTTGGTGAATAAATTAACAGCTGTGCAATACTGATTTCAGGACCTCAGTAGACTGCAGAAGGGCTTTCCTCGGCTAAAGATGCGACAGTTCTAGGATTGGATCCCAGCTTTGCCAAGTCGTTTTGCTTTACTTTCGTAGCCCGATTATTTGTTAGTAGTTGTTTATCAATGGAAAAAAAAAAGCTGCACACTCATGTTGGATATAAGCGTTAGCATAAATACATACACAGTATATTAGGCCGTACGTAATTACGAAGTGGAGGCGAATTAGCGTGTTTAAAGTTAAGTTGCTGGGGGGGGGGGGGGAAGAGGGTGGATGGAGTATCAATGGCTTGGAACGAGTTTAAATTTGCAAAATTCCTCTTCATAAGAGGAATCCGGAGTTAAAGGTTTTTAATTTTGTTTATCTTCCTACACACAAAACGAGAACTGATAGTCATGCAATGTCTACAGCTTTTTACACAATTTAAAAAAGCAAAAGAAATCTTAATTTTTTTTTCAATTATTTGCTCGCTGGTGTTGTCGATCTTATTATGAGCTCTCAATGGCTCACCAAAGAACTTTTTCGATTTTTTTTTTCACCTAAAATTTTGGAGTAGAGGTTGTGGTGTGGTGGCTTCCTGCTGGAACAAACCGACAAATTTTGCACAGTTCTTATACACACGAAGTACAATCAGTGCAGAGTGGGGGGGGGGGAGGGGTGGTGCCCGAGACAAGAGTCCGTCATCTTGGAATATGCCTGATTCAAGATGGCCGCCGTACGCCGATGACCCTAGCGCAGCTAAACTCCTTAACCATCAAAAATTCAAATGCATAATGTAAAGAAAAACGTTCAGCACATAATTCTGGCTAGGGAAGGTGATATATCGGTTTTAGGTAAAAGTAACCCTTGAACCCCAAAGTCGTATTTCAAGTTTACCAACCTTATTTTACACGAGCACTTCTTTGTTCAGTTGATTGTTATAGTAACCTTCGGTTTCAAAGTGCTCTTGCGAGCTTTCTAATAGCCTGAAATGGACGTGCTTAGGATTTTTCTGAAAGGTGGGGGATCTATTCTTTCCATCAATTCTAACCGAAATTGTTTAACTTATTAAGGGACCGCACTATGCCCAATTAAAAGTGAAACGGTAATGGCGTAGCGGCAAAGTATATGGTGATTTTCGAATTTGAAGTGCTCTTGCGAGCCCTCTTAATAGCCCAAAATGGACATGCTTAGGATTTTATGAAAGGTGGAGATTGATTCTTTCCGTCAATGCTACCCGAAATTGTTTAGCTTAGATACAAATACAAATATGAGCATTATAGCCTACAGTGGCACTTTCAAACTGAAACTACCCACTGCACCAATTACAGCTACACCTTCAAACGGGCGTAAGACGGTCCCTATCTAAGGCAAACAACTTTGGTTAGGATTGTTAGAAAGCATAGATTCCCACCTTTCAGAATATCCTAAGCATGTCCATTTCGGAGTATTAGAAAGCTTGCAAGACCACTTTTAAAACGAAAATCATGGGCACTTTCGCTGCTACGCCATTACCACTTCACCTTTAAATAGGTATAGGACGGTCCTTATCTACGTTAAATAATTTCGGTTAGGATGGATTGAAAATGTGGATTCTCATCTTTCATAAAATCCAAAGCATGCCCATTTCGGGCTATTGAACATCTCGTAGGAGTGCTTTGAAACCCAAGGTCACTATGGCAACCATTTGAACAAAGGAGTGCTCCTGCAAATTAAGGGTGGTACACTTGAAATATGATTTTGGGGTTCAATGGTTACGTTTACCTAAAAGACGTATATCACCTTTCTTGTCCAGCATTGTGCACTAAACGCTTTTGCTTCACATTATGCTTTTGATTTTCTAATGGTTAAGGAGTTGCGTCCGCGCTATGGTCGTCGGCGTTAGGCAGCCATCTTGAATCAGGTATATTCCAAGATGGCGGACACTTAAATCGGGCACCCCGCCCGCAAATAACTTTTTTTACACGGGCCCCTGGATCCCAGGCGTCGTTCGGATCTCCGGCGTCATTCGGATCATGTAACCTCGCTCCCAGAAGTTCTCTTCCCTCACACCAGCTGACAAATCATACAAGGTGGAAAACGGCGCCGATTTAAGTGAGCCCAAGCAAGATTAACTCCACCATTGCAATATACGCTATTTGCAAGGCTATTTCACGAAATAATCGGGAGTTGACAAAAAACGATGTTGATTTGGAGCTTAAGTTTGCACCGGTTAATTCTACGTATGTAAACAAACGAGCAGTCGCATTAAAATGCATGCACGCTATCTGACAACTTTCACTGTCAAAGTATTAACTACGTTTTGTTTCGCTAATCCAAGTTCTACTCAAGCTTCAAGGGGCCACGTGTTAATTTAACTATACCAGTTTTTGCCTCGCCACGCTTCGATTGTCGAAAGTAATAGAACCAGAGGGGGTCGTCCCAAAACAAGCTTTTTGTGACGAGCCCCTGGGAATAGAACTGCCGAAATTACGAGACGCTTCTGTCGATTCAACCTTGGCGTGGTCCAACAGTTTTTCGTGTGAGTTATGTGGTTTATTTCAAACACAAGTGGGGCTAAAACAAACACTCGTCTTATTACTTTTTTTTTTACTAATTAAAAAAAAATTAAACGTGTTAATTCAATATTTCACAATTATTTTGTTAGTTTGGCTGTTGGGCAGCTGAATTTGGATGGCTTGCCTGCGTTACTTGTTGTTGCCTAGCAACCAGTAGGCGAGAATGTGAATGATGCGTTGTGTTGCGAACCTGTTTTTTTTTTTAATATTTCTACTGGAGTTAACATTTTCTCACTTCACACTATGTTATGAGAGGAACCATAAATTATCTATCTTCAATGTTAAAATTATTTTATTTGTTTTGCGTAGTCATAACAACGTCTCGAAACGAGATCGTATCACATCATTCCCATTGAATTCAATGCGAATACGTGGATGTGCTCGATCGTCGCCAAAGTCTAGGTCCCTGCCCTAAGCTCGTAATATAGCACTGCCAAATCATATGAAATATATATAGAAGCATCCTTGGCCCAAGTGAGTAGTAACCAGTATTCGGAGCTAATTCGCACGTTTTTGATCAATGAATCGACTTTATCGTAATATTTAATATTTCGCTCGATCGTTCATAGGTGTTAACATGTTTTTGAACAACCTCAGATCAACTACCGTACTCATTTGAACGAGCGTTCACGCGGGTTTGCCTACTAACCGTAATGCAGGAAGCCGGAGAAACGTCTTCAAGTTCATCTTCCCGTGAACGCTCGCAATGAGAAATCTATTCATTGTTGAAAAATGTGCGAATTAGCTCTGAATACTGGTAGCTGCTCACTTGAGCTCATTTGAATCGGTGCCGTTTTCCGCCATGTTTGATTTGCCAGCTAGTGTGAGAGCAGAGAACTTCTGGGAGCGAGGTTATATGATCCGAATGACGCCGGAGATCCGAAGACGCCTGGGATCTAGGGGGCCCGTGTAAAAAAAGTTATTTGCACCCCGCCCCCCTCTGAACTGATTGTACTGAGTGTGTGTGTGTGTGGGAACTGTGCAAACTTTGGCGCTTTCTTCCAGTTTGTCACGATTCTGCCAGAATTTACCCAAAGCCACTCCACTACTAAGCTTTTTGGCAACGAAATGTTACAAACACCAACTTACACGTTATCTTATTGCCTTGACTACCATAATGTACACAAGGAATTATTTTTTGTTTTTTTTTAAGTTCCACGTAACATAGATAATATGGGAAATTCCATCTCACATCATGTTAACTGGGAGGTCAAAGCCCTGCTCTGCTTTGCTAGATGTTCTTAGGTGCCCACGAGCCTCCATTGAAGTTTTTAATTTATGCGACGTGCAGGATTGCAAGCTGGCTGGAAACTATTTGTAACTTGTAAATCAATTGCAACTCACTGGAAGCTGGAATCTCAGTCTAAAGGTTTCGCTAACTCTGGCTTTCAATATGTGAGCTAGAAAGTTATCGATACTGGGTCGATGAACGTTAGCACGGCAACAATAATGTCACCACAGCTCCGCGTCTCGCAACTGACATATAGCTAGTGAGATTTCGTGTCCTATTTGCGCTTTAGGACGCGTTTGCGCAACGACTCGCCTTGCATACTCGCAGCTAGACGCTAGAAATCATTGGGAATTCCAACATGGCGGTGTTTTAGCTCTGCCGGTTCGTAACGAATACAGTCAATAATGCGAGTTCAGAAGCGGCTGGGAAAATTGTTTGGTGAGGAGGAGTTCTTTACCTTATTGTCACGGATTATACGACTGCGAGGATTTACTCTAATGATGTCGGATTTATCTAATCCAGGTAGTATTGCTACCACGGCAACGACACCTTTGCCATCGCAATTAAATTCTAGCTGCGAAATGCAAGGTAAACATGCCCGTACTCTGATTTCACCACATTTCAAGTATACTTTCAGTATCACCGCAACTCAAACTGGCGCGGCTTATTTTGTAACCATGAACCCATAAAAAAAAATGTTGTTCTTCGAGGATGTGTGTTTTCTCTTAATGGCTGCTTTCTGCGTTACTTTGAATTAAAAACCTCAACAATTCTAACGTATAGAGACATGGAAATACACTCTTATTTATTTTTGCAAACTTTATTTTTTTTTATCTCCATCACGTGTGCTATTTTTCTTTATTTCTTATTTTTTTTTTTTTTTATCAAAAAGTGTCTTTCTATTTGGTTGACAGCTCGATTTATCTAGGTGCGATGCGACGCTGGTGCAATACCAAAAACTGTCCGCTGCCATTTACGGAACACCAACCACCAAACCTCTGACGTCAGACCAGGCCCCAATCGTTTTTTTTTTTCCGTTTACGAAATATTTTAATCTCTGGAGGGAGAGGCGAACGATAAGATTTCATATTTACATGATAGAGGAGTTGAAGTAAAGGTCTATTTTGAGAAACTGCCAAACCACATCATTTCGGCGTGAGTTGTATACTGGCTGCGTACAACTTAAACCTAATCCCAAAGAACGCTAATGTTCTTTCCAGAAAGATCGCAATTTCTTTAATATTTAGATTTTGTAAATAGACAATTCGAATTCCAGCCATCAATATGACGAGTAAGATTATAATCAGTTACCATAAATCCTGTATTCGTAGCCCGGGTTGTTGGTTAAAAATTAAGCCATTTTGACTCGGCTACAATTAGACCCAGGCTACTACTAAAACTACGTTGCCATAGAATTCTATTTGAGTACGCAAACCTCAACGAAATTAACCAATGAGGCTCATTTGGCGTCAATATTTAGCAATACCAGTAACCGGTAATTTTTTTTCAAAATCAAACCATTTTGACCCGTATATAACTAGAGACAAGGCTACAATTGAGACCGGCTATATAGAAGATCCGGCCACAAATGTATGGTATTTCCGTTTGTTTTGGCAACATGTCAACTTTATCTAGACACACGCTAGTGTGTCGCGCCAAGTAAGGCAACAAACATCCCATCAATTTATTCAAATATCGAGGTCGTAAACCATTGTTTCACGATGCCATAGCGTATAAGTGGCTTATTTCCTGAAGCATAGTTGGGGAGATTTCCTTTACTTGAGGAAAAATAATAATACGGAACTAAAGCTTAAATTGTGTTAAAACAGAGAGCAATCATCCACCTGACAAAAATTAACTTGTGTAGGAATGTCAGCTAAGCGGCTTTCAATGCGAAATTTGACCCTCAATAATGTTGCAAATGTGTTCTTAGTTTCAGGTTAAAGCGAGTCCGCTCATCCGCATGTTAATTCCCTTAGGGTGATTATTCACCGATACCGAGATACTGGAAAGGCTTCCAGCTATGAAATTGGACGAATGGCTGCAGTGCGATACGAACTGCATATTTTTTCTGGTTTACAGCCTCGGGGTGTAATGGGAATGGTGTGGGAGGGCGCGTAAGTACGAAAGTATTGTTATAACCATTGGTAGTATATTGTCGGCATCGTCTCTATTAGGACAGCCAAAGTTCGGATAATGACAACGTGAATACTAACGTGCGTATCTACACACACGCTGGTGTGTTGGCAAACCTAAACAAAGTTGCCAAAGAAATTGTGTCTATGTCCGACTCACGAAAAACAAACAAAATGTCAAAATAAGGCCCAAAACTGGTAAAGAGGCCACCATGTTGAGAATGGCTCGGCCTCACAAAGGAGTGATGATATGAACCAAATAAAAAATAAATTAAACAAAAATTAAAACAAAAACTATAAATTAGAGGCCATTAAGTTGAAAATGGTTCGGCGTCTCAAATGAATGATATCAAATTAAAATTTTAGAAAAATGACCACTCAAGCTATTGTTGATGTGGCGCTTTATTACATAACTGCAGGCTAATGAGTTGAGTCTAATACACAATAAAAAAAAAGCGATACCATATCAAAAAACAAAACTGGTAAAAGGGACCGAAAATTTCGAATGGTTCGACCCTTCAAAGTAATGATACCAACACGCCAAAACATTCGCCGAGTTAATCGCACCGAATAAAATACTTTGGACGTTAAATGAAAACTTGAACATTGCTTCAGAAAGTAGCAATGTTCTACTTTTCATTTAAAGGGACACCCGGCCTGTCTTATAACATTCCGCGTGCTAAATTACAGCTACGCGCAGATCGTCATCCGAGCAATTACAGCGCCAAGGTCGGCTGGGGTGGTAGCTGCGTTCCTCGCATAGCTGCTGTCTCGGTTGGCTTTGTGAATAGTACACGAGACAGAATTAAGTCAACGATTGTGTCGTCAAAAACCGGAATGATTCTCGTATTTTAAAATCACAATTTATAATTTTGTAGGCTAGTGTCTTATAATTTTGCTTCGGCGATCTATTGGAATAATTAATTTTAATTTTTACCGCGATAGTCTGCTAGAATTTAGATCTCATGGTAATTATTGGAAAATTAGTAGATGTACACACAGAGATGAAAAGTCATGAATATTGTACGCGCGCAATGCATCATATAGTTACAGGTCGTTCTTAAATATAGTTATAGTTAACAATATTCAACAGAAAATCTCCTATTCGCCACATTTTAAAACGGTTTTTTTTGGCAAGGGAAAGACTAACGGTAAGTAAATAGACCTTCAGGCCGTACTTGATGTGGTGGATCGAGAAAAATGGCGCTGGGAGGTATATCCCTTTAACCATCGAACTATTATTCGGTGCGATTAACTTGGCGAATGTTTTGGCCTGTCGATATCACTCCTTTAAAGGGCCGAACCATTCGGAACTTAGCGGTCCCTTTTACCAGTTTCGGTTTTTGGTATGATTATTACATTTCAATAAAGTTGACACATTTTAACAGCAATTTCACTTCATTTTACTTTATTTGCAGAGTTGTTAAAGAAGGCTTTGTTTGTATCTAATACCTCAAAGGTTTCGAAATCCTAGCTTTCTTAGTGTTCTATTTTTAATTTTAGCTCCATTTCAGTATTGATTAGGTACTGATTTGGACAGTTGAAAAGGAACTATGCCTACATTTTGATTGCATAACTGTCGGATTCAATACAGCCTATACCAGGCCGCCAGACTCAGACTCCCAATTTGCTTCGCTGTTGTGACTTCTACAAGAGAAGGAAATTCTCCGAGTACCATAATTCAATATAAATCAATTAATATAGACCCAGCCAGGGATGACGGTCATCGACAGACGCCTAGACGTAAAGTTGAACCAGTTATAGGTACTGGATACCCTCACCAACATAGGAATTGCTTCAACACCTAAGCGGCGACAGTCTGTTTGCAGGGAAATTTTTTGATAGTGGATTTAGACCTGAAACTACTTCTGATGACACTGCTCAAATTATTGCACAAAGGTTACCTCCAATCCAACTTAAAGGTGTAAAGCTAACTGGTATTGCTCATTTTTGATTACAGTGACCCCCAGCAGTGCCGCAATTAAAGGGGGGGGGCGTACAAAGGATGCAAGGGGGCAAGGAGGCAAGGGTCCTCACAATTCAAAGCAGGAAACCCAAATTTTTACCTAAAGCTACTGTAAAATAGGCCACAAACATGAACCCAAAATTGCTTAGTTTTTCTGGGGGTGGGGTGGCCTACATTTTACCCTTAGCACTGGACCCCGGGCTACAGACCAAACGTTATAAGAAAAATTAGCCCAAACAAAGATGTGAGTAAGCACACCAACTCAATGTTGTAAATTAATAAAGACCAACCAGTGAACAAGAAAAACAGTAAAATACTACGTTTGACGGCTTATTGTGCTTCGTTCTCGAGCCACGAAAAACAAGCAGAGTCTGCTTAGCCCACAACAAAAAACACTTAAATTCCACAGAAATGGATAAACAACATCACTTCCTCCCTGCGAATTCGGGTTTGAAATCCAGGCGCATTCACAGGGAGAAGGTTAGTGAGGTTGTCGTACTGACTCTTTCCGTACTGTCTTAAGTCCGAAAATAATTTTTAGAATTTAAATTTTGTTGATATTGCCTGTTTTGTTGTTTATCCATTTCTGTGGAACTTTAATGTATTTTTTTTTAATATGACCTAAGCATACTCTGCTTGTTTTTTCTTGGATTATTAACGAAGCACAATAAGCTATGAAAAGTACCATTTTAGTGTTTTTCTTGTGTACTTTTTGGCCTTTCTTAATTTACAAAAAAGTGGCCCAGATGTACATTCATCATGCCATTCTTTGGCAAAAAGATTTGACAGGCAAAGATTATTATTACGTGCGCAGCGTATCTTGAGTCCTGCAGTACTTCACGAGCGGCTACGTCTTCCTGGAGGGGGCGGCTTTAATCGACGGCCGCCATTGTTTTTGCAACCATATTGGATATCAACAAGGCACTCTGCTACCAAAAACATACAATCGATTATCTGTGTTCGTTATGGGCGAACTCAAGATAGGCCGCAGTCTCTTTAGTGTGCCTTTAATTCGACGGAGAATACGATCACAGCAAGCAGTGTCCTTTCGAGGGTGAACCACTTAACCCTGTTGTTCTTCTTGGTGTCTCAAGTGTCTCGAGTTGGTTTGGTTAATTGTGAGGCTCGCAAAGGAGACGAAGATGAGTGCCAAGTTGGCCTTGCCAAGTTAACAGTGTTCTAAGTGCCTCTAATAACTCAGCCAACACTGACATAAACATTATTCTCAATAAATTGAAAACCACCAAACGGGTCGTCCGAAAAATTAGTAATAACAATATAATTTTTTTTTGCTGGCTACCACAGAGCAGATTCGGAGCAAGTTGGAATAGCCACCTGCTGTGATTGATTAGTGCAATCCCACCTTTTTTTGGATTACGGATATCCACCTAACCACATATAATCCCAGTCCTCTCCGATCCCTTCGTATGTTTTCGTGCCCATTATATTGGAAGGAATAAGGATGGTGACCTGGTTTGCATTGATAGGGCTCTGAACACCACTTGGTATCCCGTTTCTTGCCAGGGATAATGGCGATCTTACCAGTGGACGTGTTCGTAGCGGTCTGGTACACCTGGTACACGATCGTTTCTTGAAATGCGCATGCCAGCTTGAATCAATATGGTTTGGAGATACTTTATTTATTCCAGCGGTAATTGGGAAACTGCTGTTGGCCTGGGTTTGTAGCTGCATACCACACCGACCAATTTCTGAATTTCATTGATGGCGCAGCACGTGTACAAGCCCATTGGATCCAGGGGTGTGCCCCAAAATTTCTCTCTTCTCGATCTTGTCTTTACTATGTCTATGGCTTGTTAATTATTTCCGGTTCCGTCATGGCTGCCCTTGGTAAATAGAACCATGATGAAATTTCATGGTGTGACCTAGTAGTGCAATTTTAGCCATCGAGAAGGACTACAAATGGCAAAAAATGTAAATTTTTCAAGTTGCTCCCAAAATGTTGCTTTAACCTAAAATATCTCTGAGGAAGATGTATTTTATTTGTGTTCTGTTTATTTGAAAAGGAATTTAAATGATCAGGATAGTATCTACGTATTACCCCCATGGACTTATCACTGGAAATGGCTTCCAGAAAGTCTGATGAATAACTGGCAAGTCCTCTAGCAGCCCGATATGGACATTCTTAAGATGTTTTGAATGGTGGGGATTTATTCTTTCCATCAATCCTAACTGTAATTCTTTAACTTAGGTAGGGACCGTCGTACGCCCATCTGAAGGTGAAGAGGTAATAGCATGGCGGCGAAAGAGTACATTGATTTTCGAATTCAAAGTACTCTTACGAGCCTTCTAATAGTCCAAAATGGACAAGCTTGCTTTGGATTTTCTGAACAGTGAAGATCTATTCTTTCTATCGACCTTAACCGAAGTTGCTTAACTTAGATAGAGACCGCCCTACGCCGATTTGAATAAGAAGAGGTAATGGCGTAGCGGCGAAAGCGTATGGTAATTTTCGAATTCAAAGTGCCCTTGCAAGCTGCCCTCTAATAGCCAGAAATAGATACGCTTGGATTTTCTGAAAAGTGAGGAGCTATTCTTTCATCAGTCCTAACTGAAATGGTTTAGGTTAGATGGGACCGTCCTACGCCTATTTTAAGGTGTAGCTGTAATTGGTGTAGCGGCTATTTTGAATTTCAGAGTGCCATTGTGATGGTCATATTTGTGTTTGTATCTAAGCTAAACAATCTCGGTTAGAATTGATAGAAAGGATAGATACCCACCTTTCAGAATATTCTAAGCATGTTCATTTCGGGCTATTAGAGAGGCCACAAGAGCACTTTGAATTTGAAACGCAATATATGCTTTCGTTGTCACCCCATTACCTCTTCACGTTTAAATAGACATACAGTCTAAGCTAAAGAACTTTGGTTAGGATTGATGGAAAGAATGGATCCCCACTTTTCAGAAAATCTTCAGCATATCCATTTTGGGTTGTTAAATGGATCGCAAGAATATTTTGAACATGAAAATTACTATAACTACCGTTTTTGGTGGGGTAAATCACCCCCTCCAAAACCCCCCACCCCCAGAGGTTTTTTGAACTTGCTATCATAGCTTGCGAGCGGTATTGCATGATTATGTCACGGTTTGGTTGCTGATCGATGACGTCACCAATAAACTTTATCATTATGTCAGGTCCTTAACTTCCGACCCTTTCTTCTTACTTTAAAGTTGAACTGATACTCATGTTTTCGACTGCTTTTCTGAGCTTTTATTGATAAGCTTTCTGCACTTTTCAGTCTTCTGTACAGCCGTACGGCTGAGAAGACTATTGCAACGACTTTGTCCGTCCGTCCGTCCGTCGCTTTTTTCAACTTCGCAACGGTACCAGATAGAGATGACCACGATTTACAACGCTAGATTCAGTGTCAAAAGTTAGTTAAATAACATGGCAAATTAAAACATCGTTATTTCCTTATATCTGACAGATTTGGTCGATGTAACTAAATTAAATAATAACATTTGATCATCGAATTGAAATCCTAAGGACAAGAAGCAGCCGTAAAACAAAAGGATTGTAGCCTCGTTTAAAACCCTCGTCGCATTGTTGCGTGAATGAATAGCCTTACCAGCGAACCAAATTCTCCGTTAAGCCTATTTGCTACTTACGAGATTAAAACTGCAGTTAAAAAAAATTAGGCCTAAAAATGAAAATTAGCCCTAAAATCACGTTACCACGGCAACGTCAAGTTGCTACAAGTCGCTGTTGACTTCATCAACAGCGTCTGTCCTGTCACTGCCCTACTACCACTGATCTGTATAGGCTACGTTGCACGTTACGTTGCAACACTATAACTGCGTGCCCCGAGCTCACGGTGTTGCAAAAAATGAATAGGCTTACCGCACAATCCAAATCTCCTTTAGCGGCTACATACGAAATTAAAGCTGCAAATAAAATTAGTCCTAAAAGCTGACAATTGCGTCTAAACTGCAAAACAAGCTTAAAAGGTAACACATTTTTAACCGGCAATTCTGACGGTTACTGCTTTTAGATTATATAATAGAGATAACTGCTGCAATGCATGATAGAGGTGTACGCCTCACCATTGGTAGTGGCGGAACTGTACAGAAGACCGGGTGCGACTAGATAGTCGCTGTAGCCGCTTGTTTTTGGCCGTTTAGCCGGCCAAAAAAGCCTGCTGCATATTTTTCACTTTCAGTGAACGACGTGTTTTAGC
>JAHWFP010067270.1:0-15671 GCA_023313725.1 Lithobius niger | reverse complement strand
AAAAAAAAAAACTGTCGAGTCCTACAACTTTGCACTATGGGCAACTACTAAATTTAGGTAAAGTTCAACAGAGAAGATGACTACCTTAAATGTGGACAATCTCTTGATAAATAAGCCTTGAATACTTTCTTTTTGTTTTGGTTAGTTCCTTTTAATATTTGCAATAAAACCGCGTTGTTCATTTCAATCTGCGACTTCTGTTATGGTAACTTGGTGGCTATTCGTTTTTCGAGTCACCTGGTTGTCCAAAAATTCTGGGGCAAGTGTGCCCACACGGTAACCGGCCGAAAACTTAACCCAGTAGCCCAATTCAATTCTGCAGATTTTCACTCAAGCTCTGTGTACCTCAAATGTGCAGAAATTACCACCATTTGTTCAGGAAAAAAAAAATAATGTAGTGGTAAGAAAAACCACAACATCCTCTCAGAGACAGCGAAAAGTTTTTAACATTGCTCAGTAAACTATCAATTCATTCTATATAGTGCGGAATGGATTGATACTCTTAGTCGATTGACAAGAAACCACGAACAAGAAAGGTTAAAAATGGTGCAGAGTGTGCAATCTGCGAAGTTCAAGGCATGTTAAGCTAGATCTGGCAAGACGTACATCACATGGTAAATTTAGCAAGTCAGACAGGCTCTTTGTAAATTTGCGTGTACCCTGTCTACCTTGTCAATGTCACCCAAGAGTGAGGATGACCACACCTGGCTTGCGTGTGGTCTACGGAAATGTCACCTCCCGTTTTCAGTACGCATTTTTGTTTTTGACTTTGTCTTACTTTACTTCAGTAAATCCAGTGCTTTTTCAATGTGGTCATGACATTCATTTTATGAGTGGATTGATTAACTGACCACCAGTACCATAAATTAGTTCGAAACTAGCGATGCCACAGACAGAGGATTAAAAGACACACTTTGCATTGACCACTGTTCACTGCGGGAGACGGAATGTCACCGTAATACAATTGTGTTCTGCTTCAGGAAGGGTTCTAAAGTCAGTCAATACATCCGTTTTTTAAAAGCTGGAAAGCTGCATTTGGCTTATAGTTCTAAAAAATTTTGGACTAACAATTAATGACAAAACTGCATTTCTAATCTGCCTAATCTTTTGGCTTCCTGAACTAAAACAACTGCTTTCTGATAGAACCATTAATATAGCTGTAGTAAGTTCAATGAAATAGGCCTAGTTGCATAAAATTTCTTGAGCCAGTCAGAGTCTGGCTCGTCTTTCAATGCTCAACTAATTCTCGATTCCATCTAATATTGTTTTCCAACTGACCCAGACGGCTTAACCCTCCCTAAATTGCTATAAACGCATTTTATTTTAATTGTAACTATACAGGGTGTAACAAAAGGTCGTGTCCAAACTTAGGTGACTAATTCCTTAGGTCAAACTAAGAATATAATTCATATAAACATTTGGTCAAAAACGTCTTATTCTTTGGTTATCGCATGAATTAAGAATCCAAATTCCAGCTCCGCCTCCCCACCTCCGCCCATGCTCTGGCTATAGCAAAAACAAATCAGAATAGGAATGTAGTGAATGAAGACAATGAACTGAAGGTAGAGAACAAACTGTTAAGAGTCAAAATCAGACTAAAAGAAAAATATCTCTATTGCCAAACTATTTTTCCTGGAGGGGAAGCAACAATTGTTCGAAAACTTCGTTAGTCGGTGTTAATGTAGGACTGATAATACCATAGAGGTTTTAATAACGCGAACTATTAAACGCGAACATCAGTCCTGCACAGGTTGAAACTAAAATAGGAAAAGGCCGATAAAACTACTACTGGATCAAAGGGAATCACTTAACACTACGCACGAACGTGCATCAGCTGGATTATTGGTCTGGTGCTGTTGTCCATCTCTTACTACAGTGTTGGAGGTTAGCGTCGATTTAATAGTCCAGCTACTGTATGATCGGTGATATTGTGACAAGTCCTTGTCAGCAATGCGAGATGGTTCACAATAATTCGTCAAAAATCCTTCCCTAAGCGTTAGAGCAGGTCTGCAAATGACCTGCAGACGACGTTAATTCCATGGTTTTCCTTTACTCCGACTTTGAAACTCTTAACACCATTAGTTCACTACCTTCAGTAGTAGGAACGATTTCACCCTATCATGATTTTGTGTTTGCAATCTACAGATGGGGCAGTTAGAATTTGGGTTATTAATTCATGCGATAACCAAAGAATAAGACGTTTTGGCCAAATGTTTATATGAATTATATTCTTAGTTTGACCTAAGGAATTAGTCACCTAAGTTTGGACACGACCTTTTGTTACACCCTGTATTCTATTAGGCTACCATACAGGCATTTTAGTTGGGACCTTGGTCAAACCAGGTATTGGATCGGTGGGCCTGCTGCTGATTTACACACTACGGCTCGCATTCCGAATGCTGACGCAAGAAGTTACTTCAATGATAACAGTTCGTTATTTGAAAATGTGCTTATCAACGTGTGGGTTCTCTTAACCTGTTATGTGTGAAAAAGGCCCACATGTATTTCAGTGGCAGAAAAACTGGAACAGCGTTTTGTACTAATTTGTGGGTTCTCTTAACCTTTTAAGTGCACACGGTCTATGAATTTCATTGGTTAAAAATTGAAACTGCGTTTTGTATCAACTTGTGGGTTCTTAGTTAGTCAGGAGCAAGCTTCCATTTGAAACTTTACGTTGCCTGAAAGATGAAAAATTACGCCTTAGTTTCGAAAACATAAATTGATAAGCGTTAACGTGGACATGCAAAAACAGCTACAGCTTTTACTTACATCTTTTCACTCTGAAGATATTTTGTACACCTTCCTCCCGTGTATTTTATCAAGAGTATATTTATTCAAAGTTATCCTTTTTTTATTGTACTGAAATTGTCTTTTTTTAATTGTGTTTAACGAAAACGTTTCTGTTGAACTCGTTTTGTAAGTTCAAAACGAAGACCCTATCCTTTTATTTCAGCCGACACTACGTTTTTAGTCTTCTGTACAGCCGTACCGGCTGAGAAGACTATTGCAACGACTTTTTCCGTCCGTCCGTCGCTTTTTTCAACTTCGCAACGGTACCAGAAATTGACGACCACTGTTTACAACGTTCGATTCAGTGTCAAAAGTTAGTTAAATAACATGGCAAATTAAAACATCGTTGCCTCCTTATAGCTAATAGACTTTTTCGACGTAACTAAATTAAATAATAACATTTCATAGTCGAATTGAAATCCTGAAGATTTGTGTTAACGCAGCCGTAAAAACAAAAACATTTTAGCTTCGTTTAAAAGAGTCTTGTCGCATTGTTGCATGAATGAATAGGCTTACGATCGAACCAAATTCTCCATTAGGCCTATCTGCTACTTAAGAAACCAAAACTGCCGTTAAAAAAATTAGGCCTAAAAAATAAAAATTAGATCTAAAAACACGTTACCATGGCAACGTCAATAGTTGCTACGAGTCGCTGCTGCAGCGTTTCTCCCGTCCCTTCCCTACTACCACTGATCTATATTAGGCTACGTTGCGCATTATGTTGTAACACTGTAACTGTGTGCGCGGAGACATACCGTGTTGCAAAAATGAATAGGCTTACTGTATACAATCCAAATCTCCGTTAGTTGCTACTTACGAAATTAAAGTTGTAAATTAGGCTAAAACGCTGACAATTATGCCTAAAACGTAAAATAAGCTTAAAAGTTAACAGATTTGTAACGGGCAATTCTGATGGTTACTGTTTTTAGATTATATAATAGAGATAGCTGTTGTAGTGCATGATAGAGGTGTGCGCCTCAACATTGGAAGTGGACGAACTGTACAGAAGACCAATGCGACTAGATAGTCGCTGTATAGCCCCTTGTTTATGCATGTGTTTATCTAAGAAACAAAGGAAATTGTCAAGTTAACGTTTTTTTCAACTGATGCGGCTACCGCAGGATGAAGAGAGACAATTTTTCTAGGAAATACGTAGGATCTTTTACTTGCTACAGTCGACATGAGCACGAGCACATTTTGGGGCTCCTTCTCTTTCGGAAGGCATTGGGGAGAAATAAATAGACACAAATCTCTGTATACATATAATATTAAGGAAGATTGGAAATATGCCATCAGTGAAAATTATACACTAAAAGTAACGTAGCCTTATGAGTATATGATTTGTCTTCCTTCGCCATTGCCTATGGCCGAGAACATTCGGTCGAATGGAGCCCGGTCACGGTTGTGACCTTACTAACGGGTTCAGTGAGTTATCTCTATGTCAGTGGACATCTAGCCATAATTGTTAAGGCGCTATACAAGTATTCTGGGGATGAACTGGGTAGCTGGTTCGAATCCGGGCCATGCCACTCCGACGAAACGTAAGTGCATAAAGGTGGCTTACTGAATTACATTATTTCTAGTGTATAATTTTCGCTGGTGGCTTATTTCCAATTTTCCTGTATAGGGGTGGTTTGCTGAGGCAAGGCTCAAACCATCCAGCACACGAAAAAGTTTACAAAGGGTGTGATATTAATTTTTAGAATAAACTAGCATCGTACCCGGCTTCGCCCGGGGATTTGTTTGACCCGTGGTTGTTTCCCAGTATTTGCTCGGTGCTGCCTGATCGTTCACTGCAACAGTCGATTTTTGTTAGTGTAACACTCCCCCTTTCCGCCAATCCTCTCCCTCCCCTCTCCCCTCCTCCTTTTATCCCGTCCTCTCCCTCTCCTCTTGGTTTCCTTCCCTTCCTCCTCTTTGTGCTATACGTAGTTGAATGTGGATGGTTATTTGAATTAATAGCAAACACCCCCAGAAATTCTCTTTTAGGTTCAGTTAATCATGCGTAATCGTATGCTTAATGGTAACAGAATTGTTAGTCGAGGAAACAATGTGGCAATTTCAACTTTTTTCAGGGCAACAACGTCCCAGTTTCAACTTCAAGCCAATGAATTGACACACTCGCACGTTTTCATTGTTCCCCTTCCGGGGGTCGTAGCGGTTGCTTCATTTCTGCTATGAGACTTTGATTTATAATGTAAGAAGATACATTTTTATGTTAGTGTTACATACTAAACAAATGTCACGTCTGCGACACTAAAAAAATCTAACATTTTGAAAAGTTTATTCTTTTTGCGTGAAACAATTTTATGGATTTTTCGGGTGAACATTTACAATGTGCCTAGAACGGGCCTATGTTTAATTTAAAGCACTCAGACAGGATAAAATCTGTTGCCAAAGATAATCAGTCGGAAATGAAAGTCTGGTGCCGTGTGGAAAACATTCGGCATCTACTCACGTGCATAAATTCTCCTCTTTATCTTAGCCTGGATCGGAGAATCTATTCTTGTCCCTTGCTGCCTATTTAAAAAAAAAATCTTTTCCTAGTAGATTCTCGGGTTGCCTTCTTTTTAGGAAATACGAGCCTGACTGAAAGCTAAACCGTAAAACATAAGGCACATTTTACCCCATTTTCACAATGCATCATAAGTTCACAATCGCCCCTCCCCCCACTCCGTCGTCCTTTCGATTGCAACTGCAAAAAGTTACTATTTCAACTAAAACCCTCACTTTTAATTGGTCACTAGAATTTCGCAACAGTGACTTTGTCTTCTCCGGACCAGGCCTGTACGAAAAAGATAGGGTGGTGGAAACTGCAACGACGTTGGGGAACCACTAAGCAATTTCCCTTACTGTAGTGCTTTGCCTGGTTTCGGTAGGAAGTGCTTTGAAAGAATTCTTTTTTTTTTGTTAAAACTATTTTAGTTAGGCGGCCTACAATGTAAACATCTGTTAAAATGAGTGAGCTACTTGTTTTACGGCCCTGAACAAGTGATACTCCACTAAAAAACTGTTGACTTTGATATTACAGTAAATTTGTAAGCTTTGCAAATCTGAAAACTAAGCAGCTAAAAAGTTTTGCAAATTTGCAAACTAAGGCCAAACTTATTTGTTCGTTGTTAGTTGTTCGAGCAAATAATTATGGCTAGACAAGTATTAAAACTGGTTAAAACCGTAACCGAGTAAAACTGGTTAAACCATAACCGGTTATAACCGGTTAAAACCGTAACCGGTTAAAACCAAAAAATAAAAACGGTTCGAACCGAACCGTAATCGAACCGAAATCTACATAATTAAAATCATATATGATGTGCGTGCGTGTTTATACCTCTACTCCTCTGGAACCAAAGCACCTACAAAGATGGGAGTAGGATCAAACGAAAGATAATTAAATTTCGCTTTTAATAGGCCTATTTTCATCGCTGTAACTTGATATTATCCCCCTCAAATATGCGAAAAACCGTGAAAAAATGACGTCAAAGTTTTTTTTAACCCTCTTCATGTATGTTCATGACGTCATAGTTTGTTCATGAAAACCTTCTCGAGCATAGAAAGATGATCTGGAAAAGGATGCACGGCCGACGTATTTTGCAACACACCACATATACATCTTAAAATTGGTTTTATACTAACTGACTTGATGCAGGGAAAAATAAAAACAATAGATTTGGTTTTAAAACGGTGTCAAACATTCGTGTTTCTGAAGCAGGGAGGTGCGCGGATTGAACGAGGAAAGCGAGCGATTTCCATGTAAAGTAAACCTTTTCAATGTGTGTGTCGCTTTGATCTATCAATCTTTCATCTCTCACCTTCGTAGGAAATTACATCTGACGTTCTGCAGATGTTTCTCCAAGTTAGGGATCATCAGAAAGTGAAGCGATAAGACGCCCATTGAAAAATCTGTACTGAGCAGGACGTAAAGAACAATATTCTTAAAATAAGTAAAACAAGAAAACCCATGTAAAGTGTAACTAACACAAATTACAAGTAATGTGTGGTTCTTGGTGGTTACATTGATTCCGTCACGTTTCTGAGGAAATGTTTACGCTGATTGAGTGAGCGAAGTGAACGAAAATCAGCGATTGTTATCAGAAACAGCGCTTTTCTGATAAATTGCTTGATCTTTTTCCTTGACTCCTTGGATGTAAAAAAATAATATTTACCATCTCTCGAGATAACCGATATCGAATACTACACTCTTATAATTTGCTTGATCGATTTTTATGTGGAAGGTCTGTCTGTATCATAAGTGTTGCAGCAAAAAAAATTCCTCCAGCGCAGCGAGACGACGCGGAATGAGCGAGCGAAGCGAGCGACTCCGCTAGTTTTAAATAAACCCGAACCGTAACCGGAAACCAAACCGAAAAAAATAACGGTTCGACTCCCTGATACATTCTATGCTTTATTTGTAGGTTTAAGTTTAAAACCCAATAAAACCGGGCAAAGGATTTAGGAGATGTTAAATTTTAAAGAACCAAATCATTGTTCAGGGAAATTCTTCAGAAATGAACACGGTTTGAAAGGCAGCCTGCAAAAGGACATGGAAACTCAATAAAACCGGGCAAGGGGTTTAGGGAATATTGACTTTCAAAAATCAAAGTCATTATTCAGGGAAATTTTTCAGAAATGAACAAGGATTAAAAGGCAACACACAAAAGGATACGGAAACTCAATGAAACCGGGCAATGGGTTTAGGGGATTACTAACTTTCAAAAATCAAAATCATTATTCAGGGAAATTATTCAGAAATCAACACGCTTTGAAAGGCAACACACAAAAGGATACGGAAACTCAATAAAGCCAGCCAAGGGGTTTGATGGATAATGACCTTCAAAGATTAAAGTCATTATTCAGGAAAATTCTTCAGAAATGGTCGCAGATTTTAAGGCAACACAAAAAAGATACGTAAAAAGCCACACATCACATTAATGGTTCAACACCACTGATAAACGGCTTGTTTATCAGTGGTGTTGAACCATTAGTGTACCATTAATGAACCATTGATACATAAATTCAACAATTAGTGGTTGAAGATCGGCACTGATACACAAATTTAACTAATGCACCATCGTAACAGTTTTCATGGCTTTTTTTGCTGAAATGCTCATTTTTGGTCATTTTCTTTTTAAACTTAAAAAAGACCGATTTACAGAACAACTTGGTCAACAAGACCCCTTCACACTCTGAGTTCGGGTTGTTAAACTTATATCAAATATTTTGTAGAGGAATAAAGAGAAAATCTTTGGTTCTCAGGAGCATGCGGGTCTCGAGCATCCATGCAGTCAACCCATTTTATTTTCCGATTGGTATCAGGAAATAACGTCAAGAAATCGATGTTGCATTGAATGAAGACAGAACTCACTTTTGGTCAATTTTACAATTTTGGTCCATATTTCAACTTTGTTTTTATTGTTATTACTGTTTCGATGTATCTGACGCAACTGTGGTAAACTATACTTCCTTTCCCGGCACACTTGCACGCACCTGTGAGGCATGAATAAAGTCAGAAAATATTAAGAGGAGAATTTCCTTAATTTTTTTTTCAAGAAAAGGTGCCTACAAATACTGTCAACTCATAGCATCGGTGATGAAAGTCTGACAACTTTTTCCGGCGACGAATATTTTCAAACCCGGTTAACTGGATTAATGTTGACCTACAAACATACACAATCTAAAACAAAACCCACAAGGGTGAAATAACCCGCCAAGTACCAGCCAATCAAAGTAGTGGTATCAAGCAAAAATGGCTGCCACCAAGTTGCTACATTAGTTACCAAGCTAATCCCACTGACTATTAGATCAAAGGGTAAAATGAAAAACCTGACATTAAATGTAGCAAGCAATGCTCAAGTTTTTTATTTAACGTGTGAAGTAATAGTTGGTGGGATTCGCTTCGCAACTAATGTAGCAACTCGGTGGAAGCCATTTTTCCTCTGATATCAACACTTTGATTGGATGAAACTGCGGGTTCTTTCACCCTTGTGGGTTTTGTTTCAGATATCACTTCTTTTTTAGTTTTTGTTGTTGTTTGGAGGCATCTTATTTTTGCCAGTGCCCAGTTATCTACTATCTGGCCAAGTTTGGTTGAAAAATATTGAATAGGAACAGATTTTTTTAAAGTTTTGCTGGAGTGAGGACTTTAATCATAGCTTGAAGCAATTGCTAATTTGAATTGAATTTATTACGCCCTAAAAGTAGTATTTAGTACGCCCTAAATTTAGTACGCCCTAAAACAAAAACTACATGCTGATTCAACCATCAACAATAAGTAGCGCATCCATTTTTTCGGACAATGTTCGTGTTGCCGATTAGGTCTGGATTAGGACATTGTCCGTTTGCATTGTTACTCGTTAACTAATAAAGAGTGCTGCGTTCCCCCAGTCTGCCCCGTGCGCACACGTCAGGGAAAGCCGTTGCTGTTCCTGCCATCTACTCCAGGTATTAGTGAGTCTGGTCTTGAGCCGGGTGTTCCGTGTGTGGCGGAGGATGTTCAGTGTTCTTTAGTTGCTCCACGTAGTGCTGATGTGTCTAGTGTCTGGTGGCTGGTCGCTTAACGTGCGAACGCATTGTGCAACTGTTTCCAGAGTTCCAGTGTTCGCTAGTGTGCTCCCGTTCGGCTCGGATCCAGCAGTTAACATTTCAGGTGATGAAGTGGCGCTGGTTGGGTCAGTGTGTAATGGTCCTAATAGTGTAGCGGAGGATAATCATGCCCGAACCTGTGGCCCTACTCCCATCGGCCGGTTCCAGCCATTCTGGGAGTCCTCCGGTAGGTGTGGAGAATGGTGCCCCGGTCGTCGTGGGAGAACTAGAGGTTTCCAGTGGGGTGGACCAGAGTGTAAGAATGGTAGTAATGCCTCGGTTGAGCCCACCGGGTGTTCATGGAGACAGTGTAGAATGGGACAACAGTTGGGTCTTGTAAGCCTGAATTACGCAGACAGCTCTGCACCGGATGGAGTTCCGTGACCTGTGACGGGGTAGAGCGGTTTCCCTCTCAGTTCATTTTCTGGCAGGACTGGGCCGAGAAATTATTTTTGGGGGTGCAGATAATCACTCCCCCCTTCCCGATCAGTTACCTATAAGTCGGTATTACCCATAAAACCCAGTTGGCGTCTTTTCAGAGGCGGCTTTTATATACCGAGTGTTACAGAACAACTGTTGTTCAGGGCGTTCACGGGGAGAATTAAGATCCTTTTTGTGACTGCGAAAGGTGGTGAGACGGTTCCTGAAAGTATTAGACATTCCTATCATACATCTGTATTCCTCAAATAATGCATTCCAGCATTCTATATACTTCCGGGTCGCTGTATGGATCCAAATTACAAAAAAAAAAGTCCTCTTTGACTGATCATCAAATAGAACATTGTTAAAAGTGTTATTGCAAAGACTCAAGTACAGTTTACAAGTACAGTGTGTACAAACTGATAAGTTTTTATACGGTATGGTTAACTGATTAACTACACAGTAAAGCAGGAATCCTATGCTAAAACCGCACTTCACTTCTTACAGGAGGAATCATTTGAGGGTCGACTCTTGCAGACGCGATTGTTAATTGTTCTGGTGCAAAGAAAATAGTCCGTTAAAATAATACGCAGTTTCACAATGAAATAACTCAGGCAAACTATTCATTTTTCTTGGTAAAAAGAGGTTATAATTTAAAGAAAAAGTGACACTTTATTCGGAGATAATAAACCATCTGTTCCATTTTCGAAAATATGCAAGCAATTGCCATGGTTACGACGCTAGTTACGGCTCGCTGCAGACGACGCGGTAGCTCTAAAAATGGCAGCCGTCTTTCAGAGCAAGTATTTTAAACCGCACGCCCAAGAAAAGCTCTTGACACCATCGCAAAAGTGGACAGTAGTCAATGTTTACAGTAAACTTCGTTAGCAGCACCCAGAGAATCAGTAAGTGACATTGTAAAGGATACAGTAGACTTAACAGCCATTTCACAAATGCAGTCGTCTAAATCAAAACGGAATTTCCAACCAGCGCTGGTCATTTGACGTACCCGGCAGAAAGCGTCCAAACTCCGTTGGTACTCGAACTCGGCCAAAAATATACGATAAATACACACTTTCGGCAGTTAAACAAAACATCCACGCATTTCATTCACAAGGTACAGTTAATATGATAAGAGTTGCCATAAACGATGACGGCGATTTGCCAATATTCGGTCGGACGGCAATGGCAAGCATTATGAAAGATTTGGGTTTTGTTTTTCGGAAGCGTAAACGTGAATCGTTGCTTATCGAACGTGACGATTGTTCTTTGACGAATGCGGTATTTACGAGCAATAAAACAATACCGAGAAGAAAAGAGGACCATTTGCTATCCTGACGAGACTTGGGTAAATGCAGGACGCATGAAAACGAAAGTTTGGCCAGATTCAACAGTGAAGAGCAGCAGGCCGGCAGTTTTTAAGCGGTCTATCAATTGGATTAAAGGCGGTAAAAGGAGGTCGGCTTATCATTTTACACGCCGGTATCAAAGATGGCTTCTATACCGGCGCTAAGCTTATTTTTCAAGCTAAATATCGAAGTGGGGATTACCACGATGAGATGGATGGAATTCGTTTTGAAACACTGTTCGAAACACAATTATTGCCAAGAATTAATCCTGCAAGCGTCTTCGTTGTGCATAATGCTTCGTATCACTCGGTAGGAGGAAACCTGTAATGCAAGCATAGCATACGGGAAAAGGGATCGAGTGGGACGAAGGCATGCTATGTCGCAAATTGCTTGTGTTCATTCAACGTTCACGAAAACTATACGACAAATAGCAAGTTGATGAACTTGGTTCATATCATGGCCATGCTGTATTGCGTTTGCCTCCTTATCACTGTGAGTTAAACCCTATATTGAAATGGCGTGGAGCCAGATTGCTGCCAATAATCGAACTTCAAGCTTAAAGAAATCCAGAAACTTGTACCGAAAGAACTTGCTGTAGCGACACCAGTGGAGTGAGCCAAACTTGTAAAACACACTGGGAATGAAGAAGACAACATGTGGAAAAGTGATGGGATCTGGCTTACATTATTGCGGAACGAATCGCCTTTGATGTCAACAATTCAGATGGCGACTCAAGTTCAAGAAATGAAGACACAGACGGATCTGAGTACAACCTGAAGATCTCTAAACATTGACCACTGTCTGCTTGAAAACAAAAGCTCTTTTCAGAGCTAAAAAACAGTCCTTTTCAGGGCCACAAAATGTTACGAACCAGAAACTTTTTTCTGTCATTCGTCCTTCTCTCTCTCGCCCAACCCCTATCCAGATTTAAAGCAATTATGAATAAAGGCACTACACTGTTCATCCTACAATTACGTATTCTCTCCCTATTTTATTGCATCTTCCGACGGTACCATAACGACTGTAGTATTTACAATGGCTTGACTAACTGTAACATAACCGTGTCACACAGGAAAGCCAATGAAAAATAGTTTGCAACATTTATGTAGGCTTGACTGACTGTAACAAATCTGTGTGACACAGGAAAGGCAAAATGGGGGGGGGGGATTGAGGCTTAATGGCGCGTCGACAACTTGGTCATTAGCGCCAACCTCAGTCACAGTGCAGTGGTCCGGGTTGCCACTGCACCACATATTACAGAGATGTTATTCAAACCCCTAATCTAAATCTTGTCATACATCTGTACCTCCTGCAAAAATTGAAAAACACCGCACAGGAGGACAGACTTATCGCCCAACTGACGTGCAATGTCATGCGGAAGATGGAACCGACGACGAACACCATCAAGATGGCGACAATCAACAAGTAAGTGCCGGACCGTAAGTGGCCGTCGACACCAAGAACATTCAGGAGGGTCAACCCCCCGCAAAAGGAAACAGTGAGTAAGTCGGGTGTGACCAATTCGCAAACGGGCCAACACAACCTCCTCACGGCGACTGCGGCGACACGCCGAGTGCCACTCCTCGACAGTGCCTTTAATGGCCCGTAACTTATTACCGTCCTGTCTGTCCCACAAGGTTTGCCAAAAAGCGTGTAACCTCAGACGCAGAGTTGGAAAGGCATCTGAGGGAACAAGGCTGAGATCCCTACCGAGAGGGCCAGAAAGGGCCCCTTTCGCAGCAGAATCAGCTTGTTCATTCCCTGCTATCCCAACATGGCCCGGGATCCAGCAGAAAAGCACGGTTTTCCGCTGGCCAGGCAAGCGGGAAAGCAAAGCTTGGACACGTTGTGTCAAGGGGTTCCGAGGATTGTAATTCGCCAAGGACTCCAGGGCACTCATGGAATCACTAAAGACAATGAAATGCGTGCCCTGAAGGTCAAGGATCCATTCCACCGCCAAACCAAGAGCCAAAAGCTCTTGAGCAAGAGGCAAAATGGAAGTAAGCGCTGGAACTAAATAATCAGACGCCAAAATAAACATACTATACCTTTAACATAGACTTTCCTGCATCACTCAGCTTGTAGCATTACGTTATGTTGCGAATCCATTTATTTTCTTGTTTTTTTTTTCTCGGGAAGACTGTTTGGCTCACTCAGTCAAAAATAGGTAGGGGCATTCACTTAAAAAAAAAGTTATTTCAAAATCAAATGAAATTACCTGTTTTTTTGAAAATAAAAAAACTCATTTCAATAGCATGTTGAATAGTACACAAAAATAAAAGCCGTGACGAATCGTAACCTACTTTTGGTGTATACGTGGATATTTGAAAGTTAAAATCTTCGAACGTTTTGACTAATTTTTTTGATTTATGAGCTTAACTCCAAAAATAAGGCAGAGATTGCATACGAACAATGTCAACAACAAAAAAATCAGAAAATGGGTTGAAAAGTTATCGTGCATACAGACACACGGACAACAGCAAAGGATGAGAAGCTCCTTGGCTCTGCTCTGCTTCGTACCGTGCGCCACTATTTGTGAAAAAAGTCTGAAGGAATTGGAGGCCAACGGCAAATGTCAGGTACAAAGAAAATATTTGTTAGTTTTAAAACAGCTGAGCGCGTAGGGATACGAATAAACGAAAATAGTTCGTAAAACGGCTCTCTAACTATTACTCCAGTCAGAAGTTGAGTGCGGTTTTAGTATAGTACCTCCATGTTTGAAGACAAGATGGGTAATAAGTGTTATAACTCTGATTATTTCTCCGTTGCAAGTCAACTGCAAGTCCGTTGCAAGTCAACTGCATATTTTTTGTGTTGGCTGTTGTCGTGGGGTTAGTAATTAAAACAGTGTCAGTTTTCGTGTAGAATAAATTGATAAAAAATGAATTCTTTTAAAGTTGTGTTGCAGTTTAACAAATGTTCGTTTTGTTGAAAAAAATCGCTCTGTTGAAATATGTTTCACATGTCTACTCAGCTTAGTTCTTTTCTCTTTTGTTTATTTTCACAGGTGTTAGGCCGAGCTGTTTTTTTTTTTACGAGGGTTAAACAGGTCTGTTGATGTTCTTAAGCCTTGGTCTTTTTTAACCAACATACGAAATGGATCTGCCCATTTCGAAGAAGCCACTGAAATCCTCAAGAATGGATTTAAACCGTTGGATGCTTCATCAAATACATGGAGATATATTTTTCCGGTGGACGTCAAGGTGACGCAACTATTTTGTAAACAAAGGTACGCACACCCCTTTGTTTGCCGAGTCTGTAACTGAGTTTTGCTTGCTCAGTCTGTGTACTTCCCATCCACTAGTTTCTAGTTTGTAGCTTTTCAGCGGTATTAAAGCATTGGCTATATAAAGAATCCACCCAAAACCAAAATTGGTGACAGAGAAGCTGCCGAGGGGTCGGACTTTTACGGTAGTGATGTCATTCAACCAGAGGATGGTCGCCAAGTTTAATCCTATTAGCCAAGTTAATCGCACAGACTAATAGTTCGAAAGTTAAATGAAAACTAGAACATTGCTACTCGCGTAACGTCCCAACGTATTATTTGGAGCGATTAACTTGGCTAATAGGATTAACCTTGGCGGCCTTTCTTTGGTTGAATGATATCACTACCTTCAAAGGCCGACCCTTTTTGCAAACTTGGTGCTTCTCTTATACAGGTTATACCGGTTTATACCTTATGTGCTTGATTTCGGATATGTGCTTGCTTTCGGTTATACCGGTTTATACCGGTTATAAAATACAGTCTCGTCAATGGCACAATCTGCTGAAAGAAATAAAATGTGATATTATTAATTAATTAGGCAATTAATATACAATTAAAAGTATTAATATTAATCGAGTTACATTAAATACTAAACGTATTAACATTAATCGAAATCAAGCACACGGAGCTTCTACATATTTATTTGGAATTATTTGTTGAGCCTAAAAGAACCAAACCAGTTGCTATATGAAAAGAACTCTTGCGAAATACCCACAAACAGGTTGCATAATGTATTCATCGACAAGTAGAGATTTGCAGCACGAGAAACCCTAATTCTAGAAAAGACTATGATGTAAGAGTTCCTAGTAGCTAATGTAACACTTAAAGAGGAATGCTGAAGTAGATGATGTAAAGGTCTAGAAATAGTAACTTGAGGTAAGGCAATTTCTTAGAATATTGCATCAAGCCCCATTCAAACCAGGAGACCGAAACAGGAAGTAACCAAGTCAGACTTCTGTTTCCGTTCCGAATTACTGCTAGCCAGACGTTCCTTTAGTTGCTTACGCCCAGACCTCAGTCAGTCACAGTCCTAATAAGCACCGTCTTATCAGAATTATCATAATATAACGAGCTAGAGAATCTATCTATATTAGCCAATGGCTATCTAGAGCATGTCCATGAATAAGTTGTCCAACCTGGCCCAATTTTGAACTTCATCAACTCTTATATATAGATAGTTTTTTTTGTTTTTTTTTTGTTTTAAAGAACTTGATGTGATAAGACGTGGAAAATTGTCTATTATTGACAACGGAAAGTTACAATTTGTA
>JAHWFP010067269.1:1652-11701 GCA_023313725.1 Lithobius niger | reverse complement strand
TCCCAGATACTTGCCAGAAGGTATGGTCTCCAAAGGTGACATAAATCACAGAAGGGTTTTGAGGTAGGCCCCATAACTTAAAATACAAAGCACAACACTGGGAGGTTTTGTGGAAAATAACGCAACAACCTTTTAATCAGAGTTAACCTTTTGCCCTCAGAGGTGAGATAGACAGCTGTTTTTAAACAAAGCCATTTCGTAGAAAACTTGAAAGAGGAGATGGCCAGGAACCACTAAACTCCCGTAGATATTCTTAATGAATATTAATTACGTGTCGTTCAGGCATTACAAACTTTCTTCCACACAGGAAGAGGCAAAAGTTTATAAGGAAAGAAAACACTAGCACTTAAAAATTTGGTGTAACGATCTGAAATGGGAAACGCTGACAGTTTCTTTGAGTGAGGATGAACATGACAACTGACCTCTTAACAAATTTTTAAAGATAAAAATTAATTTTCAGACACTTTTTGCGGAAAATGAAATATTTTAACAATCAATGTTTAAATAAAATACTTGCTTAATGCATCAGCATTTGAAAGTAACTTTCCAGGTTTGTACAACGAAGCAGTCTTGCAGATTCAAGACAGTAAAGCATCAAACACAATTTTTATGTTTTGATTAGGTGTTCCTAGATGGAGCCACTTTTGTAGCGGTCCACCACTCAATACAGTTTAACACTTATGAGGGAAAACTATTTGGTTAGGTTTTCAAGTAAAAAGAAACTCAACATGGAGAAAATTACACGTTACTTAGGTTAGTCTTGGTGGTTTGCACAAGTTTAGCAATTACGGAAAAAAAATTCTTATTTAAAGAAAAATAACTATACAAGTTTTAGTTGTCAAGTCTGGAGACCTATTAAAGGTTTTACCTACTCCCAAACTGATAAAATTACAGTAACATTTGGTTAGGTTAGATTTATAACCTTAGGTTCCTTAGAACTCAGAATAAAAGCTAGAATAGAAGGGTTAGTGCACACAAGATATGCAAGAACAAGACCGCCAAATTATGCAAAAAATTGACACAAAATAAATCACACTGTGTACAAAAATATTAACTTCGCCGTTTTATATTTTTGGGGGACTAACGTTTTTGTGGCTAAGAAAACTGTAAGTAAATTAAAAGTTACAAGTTAAGAACACTATTTTTGCTGCCATTAACTAAGTACTGTCTGCGCTGCTTCGTGCAGGAAAATCGTACAAGTATTCAGAGAATGGGGCAAAAGACATTTAAATCAAGAAACACACTTTGTTTGAATAAAAGTACAAAGTTAATTTTGTTGTTTCGTTATAATAAGTAAATTAGGCCGTCTATTGCTCTGGTAATATGTCCCGTACCGATTCTGCCTCTGCTTAAGTCTAGTCATTTTTTTTATCTGGGATGACTGCGAAATTAACCCTCTGACGCATTTTAATTAACTTAGAAACTTAGCGTTAGTTGTTAGAAAATCGAATACTATGGGCATGCATAAAACGACCAGCTCTATTTACTTTTAAACTACTCCCACTAGAATGGTTTAAGGTTACCAGACAACTTGTTTACATGGTAATTTGAAGGGTTTTAAGGTATGACCCATAACTTAAACATAGTAATACAACGGTGGGAGGTTTATGGATAATAACGCAACAACCTTCTAAACAGGGCTACTCTCTTTCTCCGAGGGGTAGACAGATTTCTTTTTTGGGAAGAAAGAAATTTCGTACAAACTTAAAGAAGGGCCAACCGAGAACAAGTTGCAACCCCCATAGAATATTCCTAATGAATATTTAATTAGGGTCATTCAATCTTTACAAACATTCACCTACAGGAGGGTGACGGTGATGATTATAGAGAGAGAAAACATTGGCACTTAAAATTTAGGTGTGAAGGCCAAAACGGGAATTAACTGGAAGTTTCTTTTGGTGTGGATGTATTTCCAACGTCCATTTAACCAAATAAAAAATGCAGGTAAAAATAATTTTCAGTCAATCTGTACTGAAGCGAAACGTTTAACAATTAAATGTTTAAACAAAATGCTGGCTTGATGCAGCAATAACCACTCGATGCTTTCCAGGTTTGTCCAGTAGACGCTGAAGTTTTTAGGATTCCAGGTTTGTCCAGTAGACGCTGAAGTTTTTAGGATTTAAAATTCACCAAACATACTATTTTAGGTTTGGTTGCTCCTAGATGTAGCCACGGTTGTAGCGACAAACTACTCACTGTTTAAAGAAAACATGCACGGGAAATCACGGGGTTAGATTTCCGGTTTACTTGCAATAAAAAAAAAATTATTTTTTAGAGAAAAATTACATTAGGTCAGGTTTTACAACCTCAGTTGCACTGGGAATACCTATTCAGTGCTAGAGCCATAATAAATGCATTTATTTCCACCCTAGATTAACATAGAATTCACACTAAAACATCGGTCCTACTTTTAACAAAAAAAAAGGACTGGGAAAAACAATTTTTAGGTTTTTATTTGCTAACACCCTGACTTTAAATTAGATTAAAAATTCAGGCAATTTACTTTACCAAACTCTGGAAAAAAATCAAAGCATTTACGGGAAACAGGTTTACTGCCGACTTTTGATTTGGCAGATTTACTCGTTTCTAACTTTAGGTTAGGAGATGACTTGCTGCGCAATTTAAGCCATTCGCAAAAGCTAAATTCGCTACTTCCAGGGTTTTCGGGCATGACTAAACTTTTGTTTACATCATTAGCTGATAAACTTCGTTTTATCTTATTTAAATAAGGCATGCTTAAGGCATCTTTCATTCTTAACCTAGGTAAGCAACGCTGGCGTCTAGGTGACGGGGGCAGGGTTCTTTTGCAGAAGGCTTAAGCTGGCTCCGTCCTTCTGTACATGAAGGCTGAACGACGTGTGGCTGAGAATTTCCTGACTCATTACCGTCTAATTGACGCTTGGCCAATCCCGCGGGGCTGATCGGTTTGTGGCCCGGCGACCTTTCGTTTGGTTGGCTCATGCTGCTACAGCGGGGCCCAGAATCACGGGGAGTGACGTCCACCTCGAGCTTTTTATTTAGCAATTCAATACCGGGAATTCCTAACACCACGTCAAAGGTTGACTGGCGGGCTTTAGAGACACAAGCTATGGTTTTTAGCTTAGCACCTTTATTTAACGTTAAACACATGTTAACCTGTTGTGACTCAACGATTACGTCAGTTAAAGCTGTTTTACATCAAATTTTTCGCTTTAAACATGGCCAGCCCTAAACTAGTTTGGCGCTAACCAGCGAAACAGAACTTCCAGAGTCGCATAAAATTTTTATTTTATGTCTACCTAAGTTAGCTTCTAGTGTGCTAGACTTAAGAACTTCCCTAGCATCTTTCCCGACTAAGACACACGCGTTTGCTTGCTCGGGGCCTTTTTTATTAAGTTCGGGGCACCGATTATGTAAATGCGAGAACGATCCGCATTCAAAACACGATCTAGCAATAAATTTTGCATTCTCGTTACTAGCAGTGTTAGCATTTGAGCTGGAGTGACTGCTATCGTTACTATCAGTCCCAGATAGGTTAGCTGATAGATTTTGGTTGGGTTTATTTGGTTTAGAAAAAAACTTTTAACTGCCTGACTCAGCTGATTTTTAACAACACGGGGGGGGCAGTTTTGGTAGCAATTTGTTTATTGCGGGTTGTGAACTCGTCCGCTTCAGCCAACGTGCCTAACTTAATTTGGTCAGGGATCCACTTTTTAAGTTGGATTTATAAAATTGCTCCAAAACCATTAGATTGGCAAGTTTGTCATAGTCCCGGTTAACCTTAGCTTAAAGCTAACCAACGAGTGAATAAAGTCTCTATTTCAAACGCGAAGTCGTGAAATTGCTGGTCTAATTCTTTTTCGAGAGAACGAAACTGAGTTTGTAATGACTCTTTAGTCTGGACAAAACGGGCAAGCAATTTATTTTTGACTAATTCGTAGTCCTGCATTTCAGCGTCAGACAGCTGATCACAAACTTTAATTAACACCTATCCGACGAGGGATTGGAGTCCCGTGACCCCATTGATCTCTAGGAATCTTTTGACTAATCATGGTTCGTTCAAAAATCTTAAGGAAACTGTTGATTTCAGTTTTTGGCATCCACCTATTTTCAAGACGAACTACGTCGGCAACTTTACCACGTTTTACACCTGGTTCTGGGGGAACTGGGGAGCACCGTTAGCTCCGTTTGGAGCTTCGCTAATTCTAACTGCTTGTCCAGTTTAGCTAGTTCCATAGCACTGGCACGATCATTAATTTGGGCCTCTCGGTCTCGAATTTGAGCTTCTTGATCTTTAAGGGCTAATTCATGAGCTCGACGTTTATCTGCGTCAACTATCTTAAGGGCTCTTAATTTAAGTTCGGCTTACCGGAAGAATACGGATTCCTCTACGATTAGCTTCTCGTTGGGCTAGAATGATGTAATATGATCAGCTGAACAACATTTTCTCATAACGTTTTTGGGGCAAAGGCTTAGTTTGGCCGTCAAAAATTAATGAAAGCCGTACTGTAACACTGACGGACGTACAAGTGCCCGTTTTCTTCCATGTTCACTCCCAGCTGATATTTTTTTCCCGTAAACAGTTCAGGTAAGTGGGTTGTTATTGTCAGTTTAGTTTGGTTTTGTTGTTATTGTCGGTTAGGTTAGGTTAGAGGTACCGGATTCTGTTTGCATTTCACTTGTAATGAACTGGTTGGGGTTTGGCGTTTCACTTGACGGACTTTGGCCCAGTTGCTGCTTTCCTGCGCGGCGCCGTCTGCCTTGAGCCTGCCTGCCGGCAACAAGATGGCGTCACAGCCTACCTCGCAAAGTGCTAACTTTGGACCTAAACCACGGCCAAACGGTGCGTTTGCCCGAAAAATGGAAGAGGAAAACATTATTCAGCAGGTATTTCTTAGTCCATTAAAAAAAAAATCGGACGAGAGTCCGTATTCTTCCTATGTTCCTTAAGTTCCTCTGCCGTAAGAAAGAGTTAATTTTCTTTAGCTGCAAGTTCTTTTTTTGCAAAAATAGCAGCTTCTTTCTTTTCAATAGCACTTGCTAATACGTCAGAGAGTTCAATTAAATCCAATTTACCATCTTCGAGGGCTGCTCGAAGATTTTCTGAGACTCGGCTCGAGACTTACTAACTGTAAAGCCTAAGTTTAAATAAGCCTTTTTTAGGTCTTTGTTTTGTAAAATCACGAATGATTTCTTCTAATTCTTCCATTTCGGACATTTTTACGTTTAACGTTTAAGTAGGTTTTAAAATAAAGCTTTTATAAATGAAACAAAATTAAATACAGTCGCATAACAATTTTACGTTAATTTTGAGCAGAGCGAATTAATAAAAAAACTTCTCTCCCAAATCCAGTAAGTTTGCACATAAAAATACACATTTAAAGACCCCTAAGCACTCGGGTATATGAATAGCTAAAATGCATAAATGCTCCTAACTACGACACTCGGCTTGGCGGCCTCTAAGCATATCCTATGCACACTTACCCAATTTTATACAATCGCTGTACGGTCAGTCAGTCCTTCTGGTTTCCACCGTTGCACCTGAAGTCCTGCACTGATTTGGAGGTAGATAGTCTCTGGCGGTCTATTCCACTGGGACCTTGGTGGGCACACACAAAATCCTCTGCTTGGCTGCACGGAGCACCTGATTCCGGGGCGGACGGTTTCTCCTACAGCATCGGGTTGAGTTGAGACATCTCACGTCGGGAGGGCATCTCAAGTGAAGCGGCAACTGTTGCTTCCTGGCGCCGGCAGTTGTTGAAGCTGCTGGGCGGTGATTGTACTGTTTTGTAACTTCAGTTCGACTTCTGCTTCGTGACTTTTTTTGTACTTTGTCACAGGCATCTGCTTCGTGGTCGTTTTGACGGGACCACAGACATCTAGTTGGAAGTGGCTTGCATCCTTCTAGGTAATTGGGTTAGTAGTATGACAGGGGGAAAACGCTTTACTGAACAGCACCTGTTCCTCCCACCACTGTCACCAGCTGTAACGGAGGACGCTACGACGGCTGTGGTGCTTGTAACGCCCCCGGTTTCGTGGTTGACACGGAGTTTCAGTCTAAGGTTCTACGGTGTTTATATCGACTTTTACGGCATAAGCTCAGGTTGGGCTACTGTCCCAGCATGGGGGATGGAGCGTCGCGGTCCTAATTAAAGGGGCCTAAACTTAATACTGTTGGTAATCACTACCACCAACGGTGGAATTTAACTGTTTATCAAAGGCTAAAATTAAAGATGGGCTACATATTTATTTTACACTCAAACAATTAATCGGCTAGTAAACAAACTGAAGTTTAAAACTCCTGGTTTTATTTTAACAACAGTGAGATATAAAAGTGTAACGGTGGATGCTACGACGGCTGAGATGCTTGTAACATCCCTGACATCAGGTAGACTTCGGTCTTGTTAAAAATAATACTTTCGGTGTTTTGTTGGTTTATCAAAGCACAGTCGTGGCTACGGGCCCGATGTAGGGAACGGAGCAAAAATATCCTATCAATTTAAGTACGCCAACAAGTACTATTTTACACGGTACGCGCTGCCACCAGGTGGAGTAACATTAATTGCAGCAAAATCCAGAGTTAAGAATAAAAGGGGGTTTACATGATATTTTAACTCTACAATTAATAACGGGGTAAAAACAACTGACGTTTAAAACGCTTGGTTTTATTTGAAGACAGTTAACAAAATATAAAAATACACTTTACATTTCCACACAAGTTTTTACATTTGAAAGCTTTAAGCAAGCAACACGAATTTACATTAATAAATTCAACAACGAACTTGGCGTTAATAAAATCAGTTACCTTTCACATCAAGAAAGTTCATTCAGGTGTGTTTCAACCTCCTAATATAAAATGCAGCCGCAAGTTACAATTAGGCCTACAGTATGCTGTTTGCGTTCAAACTCCCACAAACTCAGCTAAACTTCCAGTTAAATCTGAACTAGATCGGCTCAACGGGAGCACCAGCAATTTAAGCTGGACTTTCACTTAAATTAAGTTGATTAAAATAAGTAAGATAGACTTGGTTTTTAGGAAGGGAACCACCCTGACGTTTATGACTAAGTTCAGAAACTGCCGATGTACGAAGTTAAATCATAAATTTATCAAACTAGGAGTTGCTTTTAAAATTAAACTATGAATTTAGATTTGGGGTCCTAAATAAAAACTTTCAATTTTAAACTACACGATACGAACCACAACCATAATGCCCGGCATGGCAACATTCGGACGGCATCGTTCCTATCCCGATCGGCGTAACCACCTCCTAGCTTGAGTCTCCTGTAGCTGGGTTTTTATGCCTGCTGCTTGGCAGCCAGGTAGGAGGGAAAGCGCGGCCCTGTAGGAGAGCGACCCCTCCCCCCCGGGGGGGGGGGGGGGGGGGGGGTAGAGTGGGGTTAGTGAAACCTTGGGTGGAGGAGAGACTTGACCAAAACCGGTCAGGCTGTCACTACCGGAAGTAGGTAGGGCAGCGCGGACGGGCAAGATAGCTTTGCACTCTGAGTGGATGGGGAAATGGGGAATTGAATCCTGTGATCTGGTTAGAAGGGAATATTGGCAATGAGAAGAGCAAAGGGGATTGCCGACTTTTGTGAATTGAGAGGCCTTAGGAACTGAATTTTGAACTCACAACGTGAATAGGCCTACAATTAAAACTACGATATTAGGTATCACAACTATTGAAGTAAGGGGGGGGGGGCGAAGTGTTTTGCACAGAATATTTGTTATTGACTATGGAAAACAGATCTTTTAACTGGATTGATTTAATAGAAGGATGGGCAAGCTAGAATTGCATTGGGAACTGTTGGGTGGTCACCCTCGGTGATTTTCGCATTAATATTTACAAACAAAAACAAAAAGTGGCGTCCGGTAAAATTGCCGTAAAATATCTTGAATGTCGAGCACGTGGTTGGGTTCAGGAGGCAAGTGAAAATGTCAAAAGATTAAATAATTAATTTAGTGAAAAAATACTAAAACGTATTTAAAGTTGGGGCACTAACTTTGCAGTGGCAGTGGGAAATTTTTCATATATTTGTGCGCGCTACAAATCAAATAAAAAATATCACATTTGACATGTTCACATCCTATTTATGAGGTTAAGTACCTTTGCAAAGGAAGCCCCTCCTAGTCCACAACTAATCTAAACTGTGTCGGCTTTATGCCTATAAAAATGGAGAAGAAATGATTACATTTATACAAATGAGTTGGAGTTACGATGGCCAGAAGTGTGTGCGTTGCGGCACAGTTTGGTGACTTTTTCTTAAGCTTGTAGCTGAAGAATCAGAAGGAAATTTTGAGTTCTGTTATCGCAGAATGAAAGTAGAAAGTTGTGGCTATTAAGAATTTCTATGATGGGCCATTTCTGTTGGTAACTCCTGGAGATTCAGTGGTTTGAAGTAGGAGGTCGGACAAGTCTGGGGCAGGGGGTACCATGACTTGGAGAAAAAATTAGAGTTCGTGAAAACGAGGTTTTCCGGAGGTTTTTTTGACAGCTGGAGTCCCGGTATCCTCTCCAAAAGGGTTTTGGCCAAAAAGCCCTTACAAAAGGCACTTTACACTTAGAAGTTCACTAGATCAGCTTTTGAAATAAAGTATTGAAAAGCAACAAAGCTTGAATTTACAACAAGTAATTCACATTAATCAGACAACCAACACTTGTGTTTTAATAAGTTTCAAATTTTCAAGTTAGAAAAAGTAAGACTGGGTGCTCCAGGAGACACCCGCAAAATTGAACAGCCTCGAATGATAAAAATTTAGCTGACAGTATGTTTAGATCACGCATGACGATCAACCGTCCACAGTTATGTTTCTAAGTTTTCCAAGTACAAAAGATCAACCTCCCTCAGTTTGTCCTGAAACTATTCTAAGAAGTAAAAAGAAGTGTTTCTTTCGACTTCCACAAAGATCAAACCGTCAGTTTAAGTTAAAAATCCATTAAAAATAAACTAAAAAATAGGTTGGGTTTAGTAAGAGAACCACTCTGACGTTATGGGGGTGGGGGACCAAAAATGCCGATAATGGCATCACCACCCATAATTTCTCTAAGTTAGAAGTTCAGTTAAGTTTTAAACTATGAATTTAGAGTAGGGGGGTCCTAAATTAAACTTTCAAAAGCTAAACATCATACGACCCACTACCATTTTGCCCGGCATGGCATCCTAGGACGTAATGTCTCTACTCCCAAATGGCATGACCCTTCTAGTTTGAGAGATCTGTGAGCTGTGCTGTGGATGCTTCGGGCTGGGGAGTTTTTATGCTAGAGAGGGGGGAGAGTGCGGACGGGTAGGAGAGCTACGGGGGTCTGATTGGTGGAGGGCCAGGAGAACAATGGGAAAGTCGGTTTGGCGAAGGGGTTTGGAGTGACTGAGGATGGAAAAACAGGCCAAGTTGAGTTTTACTCAAGTAAATTTTGGGAAAAGGCCTTTGTTAAAACTTTGACAGTGGAATACATATTTACATGATTGCTTTGGGAAATGGTTCTGGTTAAAGCTTAATACTTTGGCTTGGGTAATGCATAAAGCATTACTATTAAATTAAATAAGCTTTAACAGTAAACTGCAGTGTTACACACCACAACTAGGTTGGGGGGAGGAGGAACGGAGTTTTGATGCATAGACTGACTGTGGATTGGCTTTGGAAACAGATCTTTATAAGATATTTTGTTTTAATAGAAGGACAAGCTATTGGCAACATTCGAATGGTCACAGTCGGAGTTTTAACGTGATTTAAAGCAAAAATATATACACAAAGGGTCGTGTCCGTTAGAATGCCGATGTCGAATTATTTCGGACTAATGGTAGCGTTTCTGGGGGTATATAAGAATATATAAAAGGTTAAATAGACTAGCTTAGTTAAATGCTATAACGCATTATTTGTAGCGGCGCTTACAGGGTCTTGAGGTGCCTACTGTCTATAGCACCGACAATCTGGCGTACATTTGGTTAACGTAGAATAAATCATAAGTGGCGGTTTTTACTTTATTGTGAAAACAGCATAGCGTGTCTACTGCACGGTTAGGAGAAGAGCGTCAACGTCCTAACTAAACTTTTATGACCTATCTATCACGGTT
>JAHWFP010067267.1:16575-29255 GCA_023313725.1 Lithobius niger | reverse complement strand
GCTTGTCCCTCACGTTTGGCGATGCCATCGGGGACCATTGTGTCCCTGGTAGGTCTAACCTTGGTGGTAAGGCATTCGTGACCCGACCCAATACCATCAACCATTCCTCTGCAGTCGAGCCATCGTTTACGTTTTAAACTTCTAAACTATTTAACCATTTGTAATTTATATCATTTTATTAGTTTTAACAGCGGATGGCAGTTAGTGACCACCAGGTCCTTGCCATTCCGATTGCGTCTGCACAAACCTATATTATATTATATTATATTATATTATATTATATTATATTATATTATATTTGCAGAGATTTCACAGATTTGCAGTACAGGGATTTGCGCAGATTTGCAAGATTTGTATAGATTTGTATAGATTTGAAGAGATTTGCAAAATTTCGCTTGGATTTGCGGATTGCATGAAGATTTACAGATTGGTAGATTTCATTTTGATTTGTGCTAAATTGCTATGTATTGCATGCAGGATTTACAGAGATTTGCAGATTTCACTTGAATTTGCAGCCTTCACATAGATTCGCAAATCCGAAATCAAAGAGCGTATGAGGTTTCAAGCCCTCATCGGACCCCTCGGATTGACGTCATCCATCGTAGATCTCGTTCTCCATTTAGTTCTCGAAGGGTCTTCTCTCAACTTCTCTCAACATTCTCCAGCGATGTCGTTTAGCCAGGTAGAATGCACCAATCATTAGTTGATCTACAGCAGTAAGGTTTAACGTGGACTAAACAGCACAGCAACACTGCAGATTGTGAAACCTTACGGGAAAGTTTTTTGTGTGTGTGTGTTTCTTTGCCGTTTTGACTTCGGATCAGTTAAACCTTACTTTAAGCATCAATCGTTTTTGTTTACTAAAACGAATCTATTCGTAGTGTTTGTCAGTTTCATTGCGTCTTGTTTCAATCTTATGTGCAACAACGAGGACAAAAATAAAAAATACAAAATTCGAAAATTAAAAATACACACATAAAATGGACACACCGAAAAACACAAACACACATATTGCGAACACAAATTGAAGCACTGACAGTAAGTAAAAACAATCCTTGTTCCCTGGAATTGGAGTTCAAATAATAGTTCGTTTCGTTCGAGTGAACTCTAAACCGTTTTTTATTTGAGTACCTTCACAGTTGTGAGTTACATGGGGACACGAGCTCTAATGATTTTTGTCTAAACGGCGAAATCGTGTTTTGTTCAGTTAATAGATATAAGAAACACAATGAAGCCGACATTGCGAACACTGTGAATTACATGGGAATACGAGCACTAATGATTTATTTTTCTAAACAGCAAAATTGCTTTTTGTTCAGTTAATAGTAGCAATAAACGAAGGAAAAACAACGGAGCCAACATTGAGAACAGCTAAGGACAAGAGAGCAGCAATAATACCGTTTCAGTCCGGGAATTGAACCCAGGGACTTTGGATGGGGACCACTAAGCTAACGCTACAATATCAACATCGTTGCAAACCTGCAATATGAATTTACGTCACCATACAACAACCTGACGCCGGAGGGATGCTTACACCCCAACACCACATTGACCTTGGACAAACATATTGGGCTGCAACAAGAACAAAGAAACGAAATTAGCTGTTAAGTCTGCATTGGAAGCTCAAGCCAAAGATTCGGGTTCAAGTCCCAGTCTCATGATGGCAGTGAATTTTTTTTCGTTATCTACATCATTAAAATCGTATGATGTGCGTGCGTGTGTGTTTGTACCTCTACTCCTCTGGAACCAAGGCACCTACAAAGATAGGGGTAGGACCAAATGAAAGATAATTAAATTTCGCTTTTAATAGGCCTATTTTCTTCGCTGTAACTTGATATTATGACCTTCAAATATACGATAAACTCAGAAAAAAATAGCGTCAAAGTTTTTTTTACCCTCATGATGCTTGTTCATGACGTCATAGTTTGTTCATGCAAACCTCCTCGAGCTAAGCGAGACGACGCCAACGGAGCGAGCAATGTGGCTACGTATAATTTATCTGCTCACTTGTCACCCATAGCTGTTCACGATGTTGGCTCTACTGTGTTTCATAGTTTATGGAAAATTAACAGTCGTATTCGGCTTCACCCTGGATTTTCTTTTCCCCTGGGTTTTGGTTTCGCGGTGTTCGTCCAGTGCTTGGTTTAAGAGTAATTTTACCCATGACGGGTAATTTCTCTTCCCGTAGCACTCCACCTTTCCTCCTTTTCATCTACCTCCCTTCCTTCCCTGTCATCTTACCCATCCCTCTGCTTCCCTTCCCCCTTTGCTACACGTAGTTGAATTTGGTTGGGCAGGTGAATTAAATACTACCCATCCCCCTTTCCTCCTCCCCTTCCCCCCTGTCCCTTTCCCGTACATGTAGTTGCTGGTGACACCTTCTGGCTTACTTTCCAAGATTGACTCGAAGCAGTATTGAATTGCTTGAATTGCGTATTTATTTCGTAGATGCAGGCTTTCAAAGCTGACTTGAATTGTTTCAAAGTGGCCAGCAACGACCGACAGCATGCATAAACCTTTGTTGCGCGACGCCATAGCCGTAAAAAAGGTACACGGATTACAAACAAAAACGTCAGGTGTGCCGTAAAAAAAGGGGTTATATGATTGAATTTTCACTTGTTAAAATGCACACGGATAAAAACTGATAATTTTCAGTTGAAATAATCAAATGTACAATTGAGAAAATTGCATCTGTATAAGTGCTGTTGTGCTTCACGAATCATATATTTAAAACGTAAAGCACAACAGCACTTACACAGATGCATTTTTCTCAATTGTACATTTGATTATTTCAATTGAAAATTATCAATTTTTATCCGTGTACATTTTAACAAGTGAAAATTCAATCGTGTAACCCCTTTTTTACGGCACACCTGACGTTTTCGTTTGTAATTTTTTCTTCGGCTCTTGGCTTACAATCGAAAACAATGACTTTGCTCGCATCAATCAATTGTCGACTTCATCTCTTTTGCTTCACTCTCAGTTTTGGCTTGCAACAATACGCAACAATGACTTGCTCTACACAATCAATTGTTTCCTCTCTGCTTTGCTACTTAACCATCTGTGAAACTTTGGCCTATGTGTAAGATAAGAATGCTCAATACAATGAAAAAGGCATTGTTAAAATATTACTGAGCATTGTACCCACGCCACCAGGCAGATCAACCAGTTTGGGTTCGTGCTCCCTAAAAAACAACAACAAGTCACCAGACAAATTGTCTCTCCAATCGTCGCGAGGCAGATAACCCAGTCTGGGTTCGAGCTCGCCTAAAACAAACAAACAACCAACCAACCAACCAGCCACCAGACACAACAAATTGCAGCAGTTTCTGCATCCGTGTGAAGCTATGAGAAACTAAGCATTGAAAGATCAACCTAAAGAAGCCGGATATTTACATTAAGACTGTTTTCATGTAAATGAATAAAGAGACACGGACACTTCCGCCAGATCATGCTGCTCAGTGAAAAGATCCGCTTGAAAATCCACCTTAATATCCAACAACTTCTCCTCCTACGCCGTCTAGCGTGCAAGAGAGACGCTTTTCTCTCAGCCGCGAAAAGGATTTATTTCCACCTCGGCAGGGGGTTGCAACCACCGCGCACCAACTGCGCTAATAATTTCACCTCGTTGTCACATAAAAACAAACACCCCGTAAAAATGCTTACTTCCTGCGCTGGAAATTTGCGTTTACACCATTCGCCACGTGGTTTCCTCTTCCGGTTTTTCCACCCACTCTCACTCGCTCACTCCAAGGAAACTACGATCACTGATCTCAATTAATGCATTTCTGAACTGGATGTGAGCGGCACGGCAGTTATAGAATAACCGTTTTTGGTCGGGTTTTAGTTAAATGAGGTGGAACAGCTGGAACACCAAGTGCACGCAAATTTGCCCACTGCTTCTCTACAATTACGCAAATACAAGTACCCACCTTTGATACTCTCAGTCCAGAAACACGCGCTATACGGTGCTCGTCTTGGTAAGATCAAGGGATCTAGGACACTTGGAGATAAAACTAGGAAAATCTTCATAACACCCTAGGGACTCAATTGCTAGTTGGGCCAGTGGCATCTAGAGGGCGCCATTTACCCTTCCTGGGTTACTAAAGATTTTCAGTGAGTATTCGCTAATGCAGACTATTGTATAAATCTAATCACTCAAATATTGATGCAACGTGCAGAGCCGTACATGACTTAAAACTTTGCACACTTAACCTCAATCCTTAAAGATCTATCATCATTCACTGCGTTTATGTTGTGTTCCTTTGCTAATAGTCGGATAGTTCCACCAGCCCTTTATTTAAATACTCGTTGAAACCCGTGCTATGCACGACTGGTGTTTGATGCGCCGTTTGCAACATGCAACATTGGTACGGTTTGCTCTCACATGTGTTTGTTGCGGAAGGCGTGTATCCCGTCTAGTATTATCTGCGCACACTGGTTAACAAACGACGATTTTTGTTCGCTTCACTCACTCAATCAGCGCCTCACCTTGCCTGGACTCCATGCACTTTACACGTGACTATTTCTACCGGAAATAAAGAAATATGCTTTTGCACAACAAAGTCTAAACCTTCAGCCTACCGGCTTTGTCAAATTTGTTTTTTTGAGAGGCTGAAAGTAAAGAGTGTTTTCTATAGCTAACCGAGTTTCCCTAATCCTTTTATTTTAATCGTCCACAACAGCCGAACCTTTAGCGAGCGGTTAATGCCTCATTCAGCGTGATGCGGCTTGAGCCGGATCCGCCCAGCACGCCCCTGACCCGTCCCCAGATTCCATGGGTTCACGAATGCTGTTTTTATTTATTTTTTACTGGATTTTGGGCAGAAATAAACAGCGTTTTCAATATTTAACCAAAGTTCGGACAATGTTCGGACAATGTTCGGACAATGACAACGTGTGTACTGACGTGCGTATCTAGACACTTGCTAGTGTGTCTTCATACAAATCTAAACAACGTTGCCAAGAAATTGTGTATGTCCAATTCGCGAAAAACAAAATATCAAAATAAAGCCAAAAACTGGTAAAGAGGCCACCAAGTTGAGAATGGCTCAGCCTCACAAAGGAGTGATATGGACTAAAGAAAAAAAAAACATTAAAAAAAATTAAAACAAAACCAAAAACTAATAAAGAGGTGACTAAGTTCAGAATGGTTCGTCCTCTCAAAGAAGTGATATGAAATTAAAATAAAAAAAATTAGCACTCAAGCTACTGTTGACGTGGCACTTTATAACACATCTGCAGGCTAGTTGAGTAGAGTATAATACACAATTAAGAAAAAAGAAGTGATATATCAAAACCAAAAACTGGTAAAAGTGCCCACCAAGTTCCGAATGGTCGGCCCTTCAAAGGAATGATATCAACACACCAAAACATTCGCCAAGTTAATCGCACCCACTAGTACTTTGGAAGTTAAATGAAAACTTGAACATTGCTACCGTAAGTAGCAATGTTCTAGTTTTCATTTACCCTTCGAACTATTAGTCGGTACGATTAACTTGGCGAATGATTTGGTGTGTTGATATCACTCCTTTGAAGGGCCGAACCATTCGGAACATTGCGGTCCCTTCTACCAGTTTTGGTTTTTGATACGATATACCTTTAACGACACACAGCCGTATTCCAGAAACCCACACAAGTGTGAGTGTGAGAGGCCAAATGTGAGTGCAAACATCTAAGGTAAGGCTCAACAATTTTAGTAAAAGCGAATGTGAGTGTCCTAACATCTGAGGGTATTTCTATAGATGCGTTTTGACCTTTACACTCACTTTTAGCTCCACTCACACTTGAGTGGGTTTCTGGAATACGCCTGGATGTGCGTTAATTGACTTCAGCAAAGAAAACACTAAAATAGACTCAAAAATATCTTCAAGCTGCCACAAGGACTTAGATGAATAACGCCGTGTTTGGACGGTTGTCCCTTGAACTCAGGGCCGGATTTTGGATGGGGGGGGGGGGGGAAGAGAAAGGCGCTATTACCCCGGGCCTTCCAGCCAAATGCTATTGCCCCCTTCATACAAAAATATAATAATTAAATGATTAGTTTACGATATAAAATATTAAAAACTGTTGCGAACCTTGCTGCCAAGTCAGGTAAACGGCTTATAACGAGGCTCGGATTTGACATATAATAAGAAAAATAAAATAATAACTTTATTCGTAAAGAAAAAAAAATAGCTCCAGAGATGAGTTTAATAGCCACTAACTAACACCTGGCCTAAAATAAAATTGCATACACACAAAAAAAGAAGAAATATACACTGTGCTTAAGAAAATAAAATGACCCGTATTTACAGTATGAGCTGTCACGTTAGGGATATCAACGAAATTTTGTTTTCTGTATAAATCCACTTGTTAAAAAATTTATACTACACTGCTAGAAACCGATTAAAAATGCGAATCTTCAAAACAAAAATCTTGCTATTTTCCTGTAATTTTTTATGCCAAGGTTTTTTTCCAATCATCAACAGGTAGGTGGATCCTTAGTATACTGTTTTTGGATCATTCAGAAGTCTCCTAACACGTAATGTAGACATAGCGTGAGATTCACCAACTGCTAAGTAACTTTATGAGTAAAGTGTGTAAATTGAGTGAATTGTCCTTTTTGCTCTGTATTTCTGAGTGGAGGAACCCACTGAAACCTGAGGTGCCCCCCCCCCCCTCCAAGATCTAAATCCGGTGCTGCTTAAATTGTAAAATTTCAGTAGCTTGGTGAAAAATGACCATGCGGTAGAAACTGCAGCTAATATTAGGAATCGAGAGTTTAGGGCACAATAATAAAGAAAAAGCCCAAAATTAGGCAGTGGGGAAACTTGTCCTTTACGCAGAAATATGGTTTTTTAATATCGATTTCGTTGTACAAGGTAAGTGACTACATGGTTTTACTTAATAAGTGGCTCCTGTGTCCCATAATCCCAGAAACATGTTATCACACCGATCGCGACGGGAGTTGCACAAACCTCATTTTCGGCATACAGCAACTTTAAAAGGTTCAAAAGCGTTAAGTTCATGTTCATCTTCAATCGTTGCGTTGGTATCCTTCAGAGGTTCCAACAAAAATTCTCGCTGCTTTAGTCTAGATTCGTCTTTAAGATCAGTGGGTCGTGGTGCGCGGTGTGCTCACGTCTATCAATCAACGCCAACGGCCCTAGGCGAAAACCAGCCACCCCATCAGGATGTTTAGCGCGTACGCGTCCGCTTGCTGCGGATAGAGAGAGAAAGGCAACATAGATTGCAATGAAACGTTGAGGATGGACTACCACAAAACGAATGACGTACTAAATCGTGACGAAATTCTTTCACCGTTTATTCCCTTTTATTCGATATCACAAAAGAATTGATTGGGGAGAGGGGGAGGGGAGAAGCCAGACATCTTACATACGATAATGCCTCCTTCCGAAAGGACAAGACTTTCGAAAACTCAGAGCAGCCATGACAATGCCTTGAGATTTGTGTAAAATACTGTGAGGATTGGACAGTGCACATTGCACAAGGCACTTTGCCGTAGTGTTCCCTCAGCATTAAAAAGAGAAAGCCGATTGCTACGTAAGTCTGCTTACTGCTTTCCTTGTTCTTTATCTAGGATAGGAGTTGTCCAGCTGGTAATAAAAATGCTTGCAGTCTAAAAATATTGATGTTAATGATAATTTTTCAGGAAAGAAAATGTGTACTAGAAGTAACAAAACTGTAAATTCAACCTGATATTCAATAATACGCTGGGTAAAAGAAGTGCTCCAAGATTCTGTTTCAATGCCGCGAGATTTCACTAAAATTTAAACAATTTACTACTACAGTTGCAAAATTGTCGAGAATCATGTCTCTGGATTATAAAAATTCCACGTAAAAAGGGAAGAAAATAAATTATGTGTTCTTGGAGCTGAAAGGTGGGAAGCCAAAAATTAGCGGGAGACTTTTCCTTGTATTGAAGTAGTACTGCTTTGAAGGTCTTTTTTTTCCTCGCATTACTAAAACGCTACTTTGAAGGTCTGTTTCTTTTCCTCGCATTGCTAAAATGCTGCTTTGAAGATCTGTTTCTTTCCTCGCATTACTAAAACGCTGCTTTGAAGGTCTGTTTCTTTTCCTCGCATTACTAAAGCACTGCTTTGAAGATCTGTTTCTTTCCTCGTATTACTAAAACGCTGCTTTGAAGGTCTGTTTCTTTTCCTCGAATTACTAAAGCACTGCTTTGAAGTTCTGTTTCTTTTCCTCGCATTGCTAAAGCACTGCTTTGAAGGTCTGTTTCTTTTCCTCGCATTACTAAAGCACTGCTTTGAAGTTCTGTTTCTTTTCCTCGCATTGCTAAAGCACTGATTTGAAGGTCTGTTTCTTTTCCTCGCATTACTAAAACGCTACTTTGATGGTCTGTTTCTTTTCCTCACATTGTTAAAACGCTGCTTTGAAGGACTGTTTCTTTTCCTCGCATTGCTAAAGCACTGCTTTGAAGGTCTGTTTCTTTTCCTCGCATTACTAAAGCACTGCTTTGAGGTGCTGTTTCTTTTCCTCGCATTGCTAAAGCACTGCTTTGAAGGTCTGTTTCTTTTCCTCGCATTGCTAAAGCACTGCTTTGAAGGTCTGTTTCTTTTCCTCGCATTACTAAAGCACTGCTTTGAAGTTCTGTTTCTTTTCCTCGCATTGCTAAAGCATTGCTTTGAAGGTCTGTTTCTTTTCCTCGCATTACTAAAACGCTACTTTGATGGTCTGTTTCTTTTCCTCGCATTACTAAAACGCTACTTTGAAGGTCTGTTTCTTTTCCTCGCATTGTTAAAGCACTGCACTGAAGGTCTGTTTCTCCTCCTCGCATTGCTAAAGCACTGAACTAAGGGTTTGTATTCCATTCCTCGCATTGCTAAAGGACGGCACTGAAGGTCTGTTTCTTTTCCTCGTATTGCTAAAACACTGCACGGAAAGGTTGCCTCTTTTCCTTTCAATTTTGTTGTAACTTGCGCTGTTTGTTGCAGGTATTTGATATGCATCTTTTCCTCGATTTGCGTAATGCCAGATATATCCTTCCAGCTGCACTGATAACTTAAATGCAAAAAACTTTGATGCTTTACTGCAAAAGAGGAATTTTTTTTTACTCACAAAAAAAAACACCAACACAGGGATCCAGCTTCCCAGTGGTTCCTTATTTGAGGGGTTACCGAACCACTTCGTAAAAAACTTTTTTCCAGTAAAATCACATTGGGCTGCAAAATTGGTAACACCTTCATACCTAGATTCGAATTATCCACACCTCCCACCATTTGTAGCATACCCAGCAACCATCCAGGATGCACTGCCACCTACTTCACAACAAGAAAACAGAAAATAGTTAACCGTATTTGTTCCCATATATCTAATATGTACCCCATGGAAAGGGAATCTTGGAAAGTCCCCGCCAGGACTGCCGGCCAGGGTAGCGTGAGAGGCTACCATGCTCCTTCAGCGGCTATGGGATGTATTCTGGCTAATTCTGGAAAATCTTTCGGCCCCGACGATGATCGGAGGTTTCCCGGATCGAATCCCTGGGCTGACGCCTCCCTTTACCAGATTTCTTCTTCTCTAAAAAAAAATCTGGTAATGTTCGAAATTGAGTCGGTTCAGCCATACAAGCATTAATTGCTTCGGCTGACATAAGGCTCGTCAAATTAAAAAAATAAAATAAAAATACATTAAAAAAAAACTTGAAAATTCATTTTTACAACATGTAAAAAAAATACTGGGCGTGATTCTATTAATCCGGAAACCAAAATTAATTATTTTTAAATCCCACATAGAAAACACGTTTTAACTTAGAAACTAAGTTTTCTCTCGAATCACCCCCCCCCCATCCCCCCCACCCCCGGTACAATAACCATCTTGTACCAATAGCCAATCACCTGCAGGACTACATCCAGCGCACCCATCCAGAAACAGGGGGGACCCGGAATATGAATTGCCTACCCACTTTTTTTCACTCACTTGATCTGCATTTCCTAGGGCGACCTATACCACACGCCAAGGCTGTTTGCCGTGACGCAGGTATCACGTGACTGGTCTAGTCCATTCAGACGGCCAAAGATCCGCTATTATCGTTTGTCATTGGCTAACTCATGATGACATCACGGTAAACAGCCGTGGCTCGTGGTATAACTTCCTTTCTGAAGTGTTTTTGATTTATTTGTATTGTCATGCTTTTTTGTTTTCTATTTACGAATAACTCGTGGGCGGGAGGGCTAGTGTTCGTGGATGGCATTCATCCCTTCCACTTTACCAGTTATCTACTCTTTGTGGTAATAAAATCTTATAAGAAAGAATGGATTTTAATTCATGACTGTACAAAGTAAACATTACGATTAACTCGCACGAAAAAATTCATAAGTGGAGTTAGAAGAGCGTAGGACTAGAGAATTTTTTCACAAGCAGTTGCTCATGGAGATGTTGAAATGACAGCTGCGTTGCTTGTCTTTGTCAGGCTTACAATTTTGTTATGATGCATCCAATTTCCCGCTGCCGCCATTATAAATTCAATGGCCGACTCTTGATTGCAAAATAAAATAATTGAATTTACTTCTTCTCACTCCAACAATATTTACAAACATAAAATTTCACAACGAGACATCGATCAAACGAATGTGTTCCACAAGCCGGCAAAGAGCGTCTCCGCCGCTTGTAGCATCTTTTGCGATGGTCTGACTTGTGGCGCTAAAACGTTCTAATACTTATAGCCTGGTTTCGCGCCACTCAATCGGATACAATTTACACAAGAATGGAATGTCTGTCCCTCGTAGAAAGTTTGTCGCACACACGTTCGAACTGCTGGCAAAAGTATCAAGTTGATGTTCTTTTCCGAATGTGGTAATTACCCCTTAATTACAGGTAATTGGATAATTACACCAATTTGGGCTTCGAATAGAACGCTGCAATCGATCCTTACATACTGATCTCCCCTAACATAATCGATGTAGACGAACCAAAAATACTAGTTGTAAGCCTGACGAAGACAAACGACGTATATCTACATATCCATGAACAATTACTTGTCGAAAATTTGCTAGTGCTAAGTTTTTCTAGCTCCATTCTTGAATTTTTGCGGATGAGTTCGTCGTAACGTTTATTTCCATCAAAATGAGCCTCACGCACCGTCTGCACTGTACAAAGTGTTGGCAAGTTGCGCCATTCACAAGGTGAAGTGTCTACATCCCGTTTAGTCTAGAGTAGGAAGCAAATGTGCTAGGTAATCACGAAATCACCCACACTTTAACCGTAAATCCTTCGAGTTTATCCAGCAAAACAAACAACACTTTTGCAATAAGTAACATGCACTTCCTTGTTGTAGTTAATACGGACCATCCCCAGTGATCACTTGATTTATAACCCAAGATACACGTGTGTCCTAACTGGGGCACTGTCGCCTATTGAATCATCCGTCTACAAGAGATTTCAACGGCTGAGTGACGTGTAGTAATCATACTAAAAAAAAAAAGAAATCTGTTATTGGCTACATCATTAAAAACGTACGATGTGTGACGTACGTGCGTGTTTGTTCCCCTACTGCTCTGGAACTAAAGTCCATCCGAAGCTGAGTGTGCGGTAGTGCTAAATGAAAGATAATTAAATTACGCTTCAAAGTGGTCTGTTTTCATCACTGCAACTTGATTTTCTGACCCTCAAATAAAAGCTCTGAAATAGTTTAATGACGTCAAAACGTGATCGAACGTTTACTGTTCAGTCAAACTAATCAGAAAGAAACTTGGTTAAACAAGTGGTCGCAGCGTACTTAGTCGCAACCGGTCTTCTGTACAATTCCGTAACTTGCGCCACTTTTTCAAAGAAAATGTTACGGCGGCCACCTCTATGACGTACTGCAATTGCGATCTCTATTATAGAATCTAAAAGTATACCATCACGATCGCCGATTAAAAATGTGTTAGCTCTTAGGCCCAGTTTTAAGGTTTTAGGTGTAATGGTCCGCTTTTGGGCCTAATTTTTACGTGCTGTTTTAATTTCGTTCAGTAGCAGCTAACGGAAAATTGGGTTCGAGAATACGCCTATTCACTCATGCAACGCGTTGTCGATATTTTTTTTTAACGACGCGAATGTGTGTCGTTAACGAGATTCTTCTCTTTTTTACGGTTGCATGTGTTTTCGTAGTGGTTAAACGCGACGATCAAATGTATTGTGTGCGCGGCGTATCTTGAGTTCTGCAAGTATTTTGTGAGCGGCTACGTCTTCCTGGAGGGGGGTGGCTTTAATCGATGGCCGCCATTGTTTTTTTTAACCATCTTGGATATCAACAAAACAATCTGCTACTGAAAACGTACAATCGATTATTTGTGTTCGTTCTGCGGAGAACTCAAGATACGCTGCAGACCCTATAATTATTCACCGAGTTACGTCGAGAAAGTCTATAAGCTGTAAGCCAGGCAGTGCACACCATACACAAGAAAAGCACGACATTTCGAGGTTACTTTTCACCTCGTCATCAGATGCACAAAATTCACTAAAACCATCATAACTTAAAACAGCTCACAATACCTGAAAAAAACAGGCGATCAGAAAGAAAGTCGGCTAGCAACCAAAAATACAGTTTATCGGATACCCTGCTACCACCCAGCATGCGGCGCCGTCTATGTGGGACAATCGCAACAGATGCTATTGCTTGTAGCACACTACTCCGTTCCGTCACGTCACGTTGCAGGCCGTCAAATTTCTGTTTGGAT
>JAHWFP010067267.1:2185-16565 GCA_023313725.1 Lithobius niger | reverse complement strand
TCCGTTCCGTTCCGTCACGTCACGTTGCAGGCCGTCAAATTTCTGTTCGGATTAAAAGCAAGTAAATTAGAGTTGATGCGTGTACTGCTCCGTCCCGATCCGTGACGATCCCTCGGCTGACGGACGGGAGTTTCGAGGAGAATCCTTTCAGTCGAAACTGATCGCATCGGAGAGGTGTACACACCTCCCATTAGCTGGTTGCACACTGCTCCGTTCCGTCCCGTTCCGACGACTGACGTCAACGGACGGTCCAGAGCACATTGCTTCCATCGCTAACCATTTTTCTGTTGGCTCCGCTGAGCTTATAAATTGATCACGCCCACACTGGCAATGAGAATGTAGAAGGACTTGTAGTGACCTTGAGTAGGTAATTAAATAAAACGTCGTAGTAAATTAGGTATTATTAATTCTTTACGCTCTGGCATGATGACATTTAAGTTCAGAAGGCAACTGAAGTAGGTTTGCTACTGTATTTAGTAAGGACAGGTGTTGTGCGCAGGCGCGTGACGACGACGGCGGCGGCCATCGACTGTAACGGCAGGTGCGTTCACTTCTCCGATGCGAACAGTTTCTGAGTGAAAGGATTCTGCCTCGACATTCCGACAGGGCCGTCAGGGAATGGGACGGAGCAGTATACGCGGCACCTATAATTTACACTCGTTAAGTCCAAACAGAAATTTGACGGCCTGCTACGTGACGTGGTGGAACGGGACGGAACGGAGGAGTGTGCTACAAGCTTCAGTCGACGTCCGTTGTCGTCCGTCACGCGCCTGCGTACAAAGCCTTTCCCCCTACTAAATAGAGATGCGAAGCTATTTCGGTTGCCTTCTGGACTTAAATGTCATCATGCCCCAGCGTAAAGAATTAATGCGTAATTTACTACGACTTTCTATTTAATTACCTACTGAAGGTCATTAAAGTCCTTCTTCATTTGCATTGCCCATTTGGGCGCGATCAAATTAAAAGCTCACTGGAGCCGACTGAAACGTTTAGCAACGGAAGCACTGTGCGCTGGATCATCCGTTGCCGTCAGTCGTCGGAACGGGACGGAACGGAGCGGAGCAGTGTGCCACAAGCTTTGGAGAAAGAAGCACGTCACACAAATCCAATTTTATATTAAGAAATGCAACCAGTTCGGTAGTACAGCATTGCAACGGGAAGCTCTCCAGATCGGTTAAATACAGGGCACACACCAAACCTGGAAGTAACAGCCATCCTCTCTACTGACAATAAACTTCGTTCAAGAATTAACTTGGAAACGCTTGTCTCGCGTTTTACCCGTGCACAATCATATTACGCCTGAAAATAAAAATACTAAACAATATGTCCCACTTCCACAAAGTTTTGGAATCTCTAGGTTTGATTCAAACAATAACCAAACAACCTCGTCCTCCCCCCAATCTTCTACCAAAATAGTATTTAAACTGAAGCACAACCCACCTGACTTCACTTCTACTCTGCATCCGCAGGGATGAGATCCCGATTGGTCCTCCTCACTTGTCTTGCCCAGGTTAAGATTAGGGTTCTTTTTAATCGTTTTTTTATGTTCAGTTCCAACTTAAAATTGTACTCCCCTACGCTGAAGTTTTCATGAACTGTATATTTTGGCATGTTGACGAAACTTTAGTGGATCTAGTGCACCTGATGACGAGGTGAAAGTAACCTCGAAACGTCGTGTTTTTTGTATGTTTGTGTACTGCTTGGCTTTTTTTTTTAATCTACATCATTAAAAACGTACTGGCGGAGTCGCTCGCTTCGCTCACGTCGTCTCGCTGCGCTCGAGTTCGAGGAGATTTCTTGCTGCAGCACTTATGATACAGACAAACCTTCCACATAAAAAAAACGATCAAGCAAATTATAAGAGCGTAGTATGCGATATCGGTTATCTCGAGAGAAGGTCAATATTATTTTTTTACGTCCAAGGAGTCAAGCAAAAAGTTAAGATCAAGCAATTTATCAGAAAAGCGTTTTTTCCTCAGAAACGTGACTGAATCAATGTAAACACCAAGAACCACACATCACTTGTAATTTGTGTTGGTATACACTTTATATGGGTTTTCTTGTTTTACTTATTTTAAGAATATTGTTCTTTACGTCCTGCTCAGTACAGATTTTTCCGTGGGCGTCTTATCACTTCACTTTCTGATGATCCCTCACTTGGAGAAACATCTGCAGAACGTCAGATATAATCTCCTACAATGCTCCTACGATATAGCAAAGCAAGACACACATTGAAAAGGTTTAGTTTATGTGGAAATCGCTCGCTTTGCTCTTTCAATCCACGCGCCTCCGTGCTTCAGAAACACGAATGTTTGACACCCTTTTAAACCGAAATCTATTGTTTTGATTTTTCCATGCATCAATTCATCAATTCATTGGTTAACACAAAACCAATTTTAAGATGTATATGTGGTGTGTTGCAAAATACGTCGTCGGTGCATCTTTTTCCCGATCATCTCTCTTTGCTTGAGGAGGTTTTCATGAACAAACTATGACGTCATGAACAAACATCATGCGGGTAAAAAAACTTTGACGTTAGTTTTTCAGGTTCTTTCGCTTATTTGAGGGTGATAATACGTTACAGCGATGAAAATAGGCCTATTAAAAGCGAAATATAATTATCTTTCGTTTGGTCCTACTCCCATCTTTGTAGGTGCTTTGGTTCCAGAGGAGTAGAGGTACAACACGCACGCACGCACGCACATCATATGATTTTAATTATGTAGATAATGTGCGTGCGTGTTTGAACCTCTACTCTTCCTGAACCAAGTCACCTACAAAGATGGGAGTAGTACCAAATTAATTAAATTGCGCTTCCGTTAGGCCTATTTTCATCGCTGTGTAACGTGATATTGTGACCCTTAAATACGCGAAAAAACCTGAAAAAATAACGTCAAAGTTTTTTTTTTTACCCTCATGATGGTTGTTCATGACGTCATAGCTTCTTCATGCAAACCTCCTAGAGTGAAGCGAGACGACGCCAACGGAGCGAGCGATGTGTCTAATTCTTATAACTAAACTAAGACCGGCCCCCCCCCCCCCCTTGTATGCCTAGTTTTATACAGCATTGTTGTGATTTTTCAGTTTGATGAAAAAAATACAGTGATTTCCCGTTAGCAGTCGCCCAAGCTTATTTAGATTTAGTTAGAGCCAGGGTTAAGAGATGCAGAGGCCTAGATCCCGTTTGCATGAAAATATTGTGACTGGAAAAAACATATGACGTCACCAGTACTGTGCCTCTTTTGTTGAAAACACAGTTCGAATCATTACTTACACAGACAATTCAATTACGTTTGACAGACATACAAACAAACAAGTGTAATAATATTAACGAAATTCCCACTGCGGGAGCACAAACAATTAAGATCATCGATACTCCCACTGCGGACGTAAATATCATTGCGCACACAGACAAACACAAACAAACAAACGAACAAATATTACGATCTTAGTTATATAGATCCAGAGTGGGCCACTGTTTCCAGTACCAGTAAGCCTTCCTTGGCCATTTTGAAATTTTTAATACTGTGAAAGCCTCATCCCCTTTAAGGTTGAGTTAACGGTCCATTTCAACTCTCCCGTTTCATTAGACCTTCACCATCTTTCCACTCCTCCAACGAGGAGGAGAAAAAAGGAAGGTTCTAGATGGATGGCCACGTTATTAAACGGTTTAGAGGAAGTTGTTTTAACCCCACTCCCGTCCAACCGCATCGGAGCTATAGCGACACCAAAAGAGCTTTAAAACTCCCCCATTTTCAAGAATATTTAAGTGTCTCGGTTCCACCCCCCCCCCCCCCTCCGCCCCCCTTCATCCTTCGTTCAGAGTTACGGCTAAGATATTCAGACGCGCGATAAAAAAAAACGCGCGATTTATGCGGACAAACGATCGAACCTCCCATTTAAAACGGAATTGAAGATGTGGTCGAAGCCAACTATATATAGTTCGTGTTGGAAATTATACGATTCCAACATAAATTATGGAAGGACCGCCTGCTTACTCTGTTACTTGTCGCATTTTAAACACTTTTTTTTCCTTTTTAAATTTAAATCTAATAAACCAAACGTCACGCCGACAAGGAACGGGAGTTCCAATCTTTCAAGTCCATTAATTAAGTTGCGAATTTGAATGAAAACGCTTTTTTTTTTTGGTTTGTTTTTGTTCTTTAACGGATTTCTTCGAGAGGTAGGGACGACGGTTTTTTGTTTAAATTGAACATCACCGTTTTTTCTTTTTGGGCGATTCAGTTAGTGAGTAAGACGACATACGCAATTACTACAAACTTACGTAACACATTGCCTTAACACTGTAAATTTGTCAATAACAATCAAAGCCTAATCCGTCCAGAAACATTTGAAATCAAGCTGCTCTCTCCCATAGAAATCTCTATAGGGCAGTGACACGACGTAGTATTATTGTATATAACTCTATGCTGGAGCCTTAACGGGTTAGCTGCAAGGGGCACTGCAGAGAGAAACAGAAGGGCGTCATACTGAAGCCGATGCTGTTAAGAGTGATTTCTTAGACCTAAAACGCGCGATTTTTGTTGTTGGAGAAAACAACGTTATTTTAAGCCTAAGAAATCCGCTCTCCCGTTGTTTTTCCCTCCATTTTTATGTAGTGCACCTTGTAGTTATGCCCTCCAAAACCCATACTGGTGCCAATATGGCGGCAAATGTCACTGCTCTACAGACAGACTGTTTCGCCTTTTTTGGGTTCATCCGTAGAAAATACTCTGTTGGTAAGAACAAAGGCAACTTGCTGGGGACATTCACAAAACGGGACTAGTTTCAGCAGAAACTCCGCATTTTTGGGGCTCCATTCTAAACTGAATGTTGTAACCCTATTTTTTTGGTTTACATTGCTTAAAAGAGTGTGATACCAAACTGACCAGTCTTTCACGGCGTTCGAAGTTAAAGCATTCTTATCAATTGTCGAAGCATTGTTTAAAAGTGGGAGTACAAGTATGGGAATAACTTAACATTTCACTGTCTAAAAGTGCGGAAACAACTTGACATTTCATTGTTTATTGTGTACGCAGTTTATCTTGAGTCCTGCAGGTATTTTATGAGCGGCTACGTTTTCCTGGAGAAGGCGGCATTAATCGACGGCCGCCATTGTTTTTGTAACCATCTCGGATATCAACAAGGCACTCTGCTACCAAAAACATACAATCGATTATCTGTGTCGTTCTGGGGCGAACTCAAGATAGGCCGCGGACACTATAGAAGTATGGGAACAACTTGACATTTCATTCTTTAAAAGTATGGGAGCAACGTAACATTTCATTGTTTAAAAGAGTGGGAATAACTTAACATTATCTACCAAGATCTCAGCCTTCTAGTGAAAATGCAATGATGCATGAACTACGATACGAAAAGTATACCAAACGTCTACCAAATTAAAATTTGCTACTAAATTAATATTTCCAAGTAGTTCAAGTTCAAAGAGTTGCAAGGGAAGGAACGTTGGCAATTTGTGTACTGTCAGTGTCGCCCTCGACTGACAGGAAGCGGCAACAGAACAAATCAATCGCATCAGTGGGGCTTTCGGCGGCCATATTGTTCCATCCATTCGCGTATGCTATTATTCACCCAAGATCCGGACGGTACCTCTCGTCGCACACTCATATATAAGCCTAATGGTAGTTGATCACTTAAAATAGGAGAATGGAGTCTAACAAAGGTGCCTTTGCTATCATCTACAGAGAGCAGCTTGATTCCAAGTGATCAACTGCTATTAATAGGCCTAAATCAGGGCGATCTAATATTCAGTAGAATCAGTGACGGCACTAGGGGTGGGCCTGGGTGGGCCATGGCCCCCCTAAATATTTTGCGGCCCCCCTGCCGGTCCCCCAACCCCAAGTCTTAGGTCACGAACAGAAAATAAAACAATAAAAAAACTTGCAGGCTAAACTTGAAAGCAAGTTAATAAAACGAACTAGTTTATTTTTTATTTTATTTATTTTTGTAGCAACTCCACAACATAAATTATGTGTGAGACCTAATTAAAGTGTTTATTGGGCGCATTTTACAAAAATATTGCACTGCATTGAAGCTTACGTTATACGCTGCAGTTGATATAAACGGAATAAAATTGCCTAACGCGGCTGCCTTGAAAAAATAGTCCTTGGCCCACTCTTTTTCCAAATGTGCCTTGTGCCGCCCCCCCCCCCCCCCCAAACAATTCAGTGCTGACGCCGTCACTGAGTAGAATGAAGCTGTAAACAATTAGTGGTTTCTGTTTTTTGGCTTGCCGAAATCAGTCGGGTTTTGTGCTTGTTATATACCAGAAATATAACAGTTATAAGGATTTAACAAAACTGTTCGTACATTTGATTCAAAATACTAGGGGACACTAACACATATACAGTGGACTGAAACTGAGTTTTTGATTTTGGCATTGTAACAGATCGTAAGAATACCCTAGCAAAATTGTCCTTCTCCGTCACAAAATGACATACAGAAAAGTTACAAATTAAGTTTAATTCCAAAACTTTGTGTTTTATTTTCATTGTTACTTCGCATAGTTATGATTTCTGTACTTAGCTTCGTTTTCGTTTAAGCTTTGTTCTTCGTCGAGCCCTGAGCTGATATACACAAAGTCATCGAGATGCCATCCAGGTCGAAAGACTTCAACCCAAGTGATCGAACCACAGTAGATTTGAAAGGGTTTGGCATCGTCGGCTTATCTTTAACCAAGAATTTATATAGGGTTGGGGAGGAGAATTTGTGACTGAGACCCATACTGAAAAGTCTTGGATAGAGTTGTATTAGTTCAGTCTTAGTTTATAGAGGGCGCCATGTGTTTTATGTGGGTATTTCAATTCAGGTTTTAGCCTAAAATTAAACTAAACATAACGAAACTAGCTTGCTTTTAATTATTATTTACACTATACCTTAGTTGTAATTTAGTTTACTTTAGATTTGGGATGAAAAATGAGCCAAAATTATCAGATGGAACACGTGGCGCCCTCTGAAAACTCTGACTGAACTAATGGGGACCGATCTAACGTGTTTTAATAGGGACTTTTTAGAGTTACAAATTCTCCTCCCAAACCCTATAAATTCTTGCTTTAACTTGTCACGTAGCTGCAATTTTTGCGTGTCTGTTCAAGGCTTTAAATCGACACGCCAGAAGTTGAAGCTACATGACATTTTACAGCACGCCGTCGGCTTCTTACTTTTCCAATATATAGTGGTTGGCTTGTTATTAAGGATGGGAGATGTTGACGTTAATTATGACCCACATCGTTTTGCGTAGCGTTAAAAGAACTAGCGTTATTAGGCTAGTTTCTGATAAGGCTACTAGTTTAACAACGTCGTGTATTAAGGGAGCACTTAACCTACAAACATTTCACACACAAAATATTTTTTTTAGGCTAGTCTGGTGCAGTAACATTTATTCTACATGGTACAACACTTTTTTTTAAATTAACCAAGACCTTTTATGGCTAAAAACATATTTTTGGAGGTTTATTTAGCTTTATGTAAGATTATATGTTTCACGTTCAAACTTGATTTTCTCGAAACGCGAGTTTCGCTAGCAGTCAATCACTAAAAACATCATTACTTTACTTAAAATTGAGATAACAACTTGAAATTTTTTTACACAAATTCCCAGGTGTGGTGACTATAAAGTGAACCAAAATCTCTACACACTAACGGTGTAGTTTTTTTTTTAATCCAAAAATTTTGCCTGTTAATTTTATAATATACGCAAATTATGATTATATTATAAAGTATAAAAAATTGTAGTATTAAAATTATTTTGGTTCACATGGTAGCCCTACGTATACCTATGATTTTTAGCCCAATCTAGTTCAAGTGCAACAATTTTGCCGACGTTATCAAAGTAGCAGTACAAAAGCGTAATAAATTTTGCCAAAAATATACTGGTACAGTACTCCCACAAATAGACTAATTGAAAATTTAAAATATGTCCTATTGTGTGTGCGGCGGATCTTGAGTCCTGACCGTGTTTTATATTCGGATACGTCTTCCTAGAGGGGGTGGCTTTAATCGACGGCCGCCATTGTTTTTGTAACTATGATGTATATCAACAAGGCACTCTGCTACCAAAAACATGCAATCGATTATTTGTGTTCATTCTGGGCGAACTCAAGATGGGGCGCGGACACTATAGACTCGTATTTCGACACACTTTATGGTTTAAAAATAATTAGGACTCTAGGGCAATTACACTAAAAGAAACAAATTTCCAAAGTTAGGCCTCCCTCTAACGTTCAGTGCCGGCACGAATTGGGTATTGGCGATGGTAGTAACGGGGCTTTGTAGTGTCAATGCACATTTCCGATAGCGTTTGTATACTAGCTAGTACACAGTGATGCGTAGTGTAAATGCATGCAGTATACTACAGTGTATCTTATACGGATACGTTGATAAGAGATATATCTGGACGAAACAAGTCGATGTGATATAAGTCGGGACGAGATTAGTCGATAAGGATACGACGATTCGAGATATAGGTATGGGCAAGATAAGTCGATGTGAGATAAGTCACGATGAGATCATTTGATAACAGATAAGTCGATGGAAGATAAGCCTGGATGAGACAAGCCGATACAAGATAACTCGATATGATACGAGTCGGGACGAAAACGGACACAGAGACAGTATCAAGATTATACATAGCAAAGACATGATACATTTCGAAAAAGCAAAGAATATTGAAATATTATCCATAACATCCTATCAAGTCGGGTACGATAGAGTAAGATAGTGTCTTATCTTCGGCATTTTCAACTTGCTACATTGTAAAATAAAATGAATTTTGCAAACCTCCTTTTGCCCAGTCAATAGAGCAGTAACATTACGTAGTATTATTGTACATAACTCTATGGTGGAGCCAGTAACTGGGTTAGCTGCAAGGGACACTGGAGGGGGAAAAAGAAGGTAGTCTTACTGAAGCCAATACCATTAGACAGGATTTCTTAAGCCTATGACGCCCAATTTTTGTTGTTGGAGAAAACAACATTTTTTTAAGCCTAAGAAATCCGCTCTCAAAGCACTGTCTAGACTAGAAATGCCGTTGTTTTCCCTTACATCTTAATCTAGTGCACCTTGTAGCTATGCACTCCAGATGCTATCTCGTAGCAATATGACGTCATTTGCCGCTGCTCTATATCTCGAGGCGAGATAAATAGGCTGTAGGTTTCTGTAGGTTTGACACACTCTCGGCCGACGCCATAGCGCCAAAGATAAATAGGTTGCGAATTCATCAAGACGAGACTGAGACTGACGATACTTCGACGCAATCAGAACCGAATATCATGAACCAGGGCAGGTACCTCTTAAAACGTGTTTGTGTCACGTCGTACACGACATTTATTATGTACTACTAGGAATTTCCCGGTGTTTCGTCGTGTTAGTAAACCAACTGGTACTTTCAATTTCTGCCACCCCCCCCCCAACCCGCACACCCCGCTCCCTCTTAGCCCCCCCCCGACCACCCTCCAGCAGTGTCGGGTCTGTATACCTCCCTGCCTTTCTCCCCAGCTCCCCTGGTGTTCGGTTATAAATTTATTGACCCCCACAAAAAACACCCATCCCCTCCCGGCGCAGCCCCAAAAAGGCCGCATACCTGTGTTTTATTGAATCCTTAAAAAAAATCCTTTTACTGAGCAAGTCAGCATTCAGTATACAAGCACCTGCTGTTAGTATATTAATCTCCGTGATTGTTTCCGGCAACTTTGAAACAATTCATGTGTGTTATCTGTAACAACAGAAGAGGGCACATTAGGGTAATAATTGTTGCTACTGTGAAACAGTTCCGCTCAGCTCTGAAAGCCTGCATCCACGAAATAAAGAGACCATTCTATCGTTAATAGCTGCCAATTTCGAGACGTATCTTAGTTTGGTTTAAAACTATATTCGTCTAGCTGAAACCCGGTTCTTTCGAACATATTTGTTACGGAGCCATGGCCTGAAGCCGTACGCCCCAACTACACTGTGTATACAATACGCACTGCTACTCTACACACACACTGAGCCACACTACAGCACACTACACCGCACTACATCGCATCACACCATTGGTGCACTACATTACAACTCTACTGCGGCATCCGCTGAGCAACTGTATACCGCCCACCTTCTCTCTTCCATAAAGGGAAAGTTCCAGTGGGCTTCGACTCCACTTCGCCACTGATGCACTGGCTTCGTTTTCCGCTGCGTACAAGATACACACCCGCCTTCTCTCTCCCGTGTAGGGGAAGTTCGGATTCTTTCATTTCACCCATCAACAATCAACTATTTGGGCGAAAGTTGGTAATACATACCACAAAATGTATTGTGGTCTGGGGTTGTCACCCAGGGTCGTCCTGTATTTTGTGTATCTGGAGGCAGTAGGTTAGGTTAGTATAGGTTAGTCTAGGTTTAGTTAGTGAGCGCATGGATTTGTAGATCTTCTTGGCTCAATAAATAAATAGCACATAACACGTGCTCCAAGAATTGTTAGGCACCGTAGCAAAGACAGCATGCGCACGAAGAATGAAAAAAAACGTTACTTTAAATATTGTAGCTAGGAAAAAAAACGTTACTTTTAATAATTGTCGGCTGCTGCTGCTGCTGCTTATGAATTCCTGAGGTTGGGTATTATATTAGTAGATAAGAAGTCCCTGTATTAAACGTTTAATTTTTTTCTGTCATGCGTATGTTCATGCTTCATCAAAATAAGATTCTTAAATCACTATTTTGCTCATACTGGCTAAGAAAAGCTGATTTAGGTTCACTTCGCTCACTCAATCAGCACGTTCCCGTTACCAACATAAAACCTTCTTCCCCCTTGCCTGCTTTCAGGCAGTGACAGCATGGTTACACTGAATTTCTATAACGGGTACTGTGGTACCCTTACTGCTTACTTCCTGCTTAGTACTGCTTACTTCCTGTTTGGCATCCTGCAGCCCGTCTCTCATGTATATGTCCGTGCTTCATCAAAATTAAGTTTCTTCAATCACAATTTTGCGCATACTGGCTAACAAACGCTGATTTTCGTTCGCTTCGCTCATTCAATCAGCGCATCTCTCTTACCACTGTAAACCCTTGTTGCCTGCAGTGACAGCGTGGTGACACCGAGTTTCTATAAACAGGCACTGTGAACGACTGCTTATTTCCAGGTTGGTATCCTTCTTCCTCCTTGCCATCTTCCCTTCTGGTCGTTCGGGGCCCCGTAACTCCGGAATGGCACGACCAATCGAAATTCTGCCTTAAGGCCCAAAACTGCACCACGGTAGCTGTGCGTAGATACCATCCGCACCATCACACATCAAATATTAACGGAGGAGATGTAGGAATAAAATTCGCAAAAGTTCGGCGCGGTAGACTTTTAATACGTTACTAGCGGAGTCGCTCGCTTCGCTCGCTCATTCCGCCGCGTATATGGTACTCATATGGTGCTGACAGACACTCTCAGCAAAAATTATCAAACAAATATTCAAGGAAGTGATCCGAATAATGTGCACGTTTTTCTTAGTGCACAGTTCATAATACAAATTATAAACAAAACTAAAAATGGTCAAATAAGTTCAATGTAGCAGTAGTGTTTCAAGTGTTTTCTGTTATTCAACGTAGAAAGTCGGTCATTTCCACTACTGAATAAATATTTATCCTACAACTTACTAAAATTCTTTAAGAAAAAGTGCTGTTTCTGATGACAAACGCTGATTTTCGTTCGCTTCGCTCACTCAATCTGCGCAACCTCAGAAACGTGACCACCACCACAGCCGACCACCATGAACCACATATCAACAGCACACGGCACGGTTTTTAGTTTAAACAAAACTAAAAATGGTCAATAATGTTATTCCAGAGTTGTAATGTTATCATTCAGTATCTATCTATACCTGTTAAAGTGTTGGGCTGGGGCCAATGACCTTTTATCCAACGTAGAAAGTCCGTCATTTTCACTATGAATAAATATTTAGCCTATATTACTTACTAAATGTATTTAGGAAAAAGTACTGTTTCCGATGACAAATGCTGATTTCGTTCGTATCGCTCACTCAATCAGCGCAAACATTACCTCGGAATCGTGACCGGAATCAATATAACCACTAAGAACCACACATCACTTGAAATTTCTGGTTACACAACGCTTTACATGGGTTTCCTTGTTTCACTTATTTTAAGAATTTTTCCCTTACGTTCTGCTCAGTATAGCTTTTTCCATCGGCTTCTTAAGACTTCACTTTCTGATGACCCCTCACTTGGCGAAACAACTGCAGAACGTCAAGTGGCAACGCCACGGGTTGAATGCAAGTTAGGCCTACACAAGACAATAACTCGTATCCAAACCTGTTCGGGTTTTGGTACAAATAAGGAGGGAACCGGCTCATGACTTTACGTAAACACTAATGGGCGAAGATTGCTGGTTGAAATGATACAGATGCAAACGTAATAATATTCTTGGCACCCTTTACTGGTGTCAATATATTTTCTACACGTAATTTAGTATTAAGCATTTGATTTTGTTCTGTCTTTTTGTTACTGCTAAACGATTATTCTCTTGTCCCGGATTTGACGTATATAGACTCGATGAGGTGAATGACTCCAATTTTAAAACATAATTTGTTACGCAAAGCTGCGCGTGTTAACTGATTGTTAGTGAGAACAACAAGTTATTGACTCGCTCCTCGTTGGTCCGTTGCCGCCAGACCATTGTTGATGGACGTTCGGGACGGGTTCGATTCTTCCACGAAAAAGAAAATTGGGCAACAATCATGACGTCATGTATTGTTGAACCATTGTTGGATAATTGTTGCCGATTGTTGCAAATGGTCATATTTTCGTTAATTTCGGTCATTTAGGACCCAGCTCGGACTTTAAAAATACGCCTACACAACGAACGGGTTAATTTGCTTTCTTTTGACAAACTTCTCATATTTATAGCCTTCTACTTTCAGAGGAGAAGATGATCATCCCCAACCAACCAAGCACCCAACCAACCAAGCATAAACTGTATCTTTTTAATGAGGAGACATTCACAATTCAGCTTGATTTGTTATGACAGAAATACAAAACAAAATTAAGTTAAAGTGTTTACTTGACGTCATTTTCAACCACTAAGATTATCTCCGAACAGGAGGAACAGTTTTCGAAGGGGGCAGCATAACCACACTGTACAAAATTACGAGTCAAAATTATGGCGGCCAAGCACTGTTCGCAAATTTGCACCCCTCAACGCTACCAAGGCAGCCAGGGGACGTTCTCATAAGCTTCAAGTCAATTCAACCAGCAATACCACGAATAGTCTTGTCACTTTTTTTTTCGTACTGTTTTTCTCTGGAATTCTCTTCCCGAGTCGGTGGTATCAGCTATACCTCAACAAATTCATTAAAGAACTCTTTTGACGCATAGATTTACGCATCTAATTTGGTGTTTTTCTATCACAAAATGCCTTGTTGTCTGTTTCCATCGTTAAAAGTAGCGAAATTAAGTATCATGAATTAATTCTTATGGTGTTTTGTTGTATAATGGTTTATTCAGATATTAACTTTCACAGCCTTTATTGCACTTCTGCTTTGAAACTCTATCTTTTGTCATATAATACCTTTTAGGCGCGCGTACGGGTCTCTATACTCTTCAGGACTTCACAGGATCGAATCAAAGTGCCTAGATCTAATCTGACAAAAAAAAAACACGAAACGCAAAATTATTCGAATACAATATAATCGCCATTGCTCTCAGCCACCTTGCAAACTTAAAGATGGAAGAATGAGTTTTCTTTAAAAAAAAAAAAAAAAGAAACCGTAATTTAATTATTCACCAAATTGCACGCAGCCTGGTTACCCTTCTAAGAAAACCCCAAAAGGAAAAAAAACAAACCTTCCCACTCCTTTATATCATTTCAATATGGAAATTAGTTACAGGATATAAAAACAAAACTCTGGTTTTTGGCACCAGATCCTTTTTCGTTTCTTGAGCCAGAGAAGAAGCACGAGTTTTTTGATCCCAAAAACACACGGCTGTTAAAACGTGACAAAAGGAAAACCCGTCGATGTCCTGTACCGACGATGATGTTCAATGTTTTAGGGCGGCAACTGATTATCAGGCAAGGTTACTGCTCTCTCAGGGCAGCACTAGCTAGCATCCGTTAGAACCGGCTTCCCTTTCTAAACACTGCAGTAAATACAAGACAACAACACTTACCATGTTACCCAACCAACCACCACCAACTAATCTGAACAGGGTATCAGCACCATATTCCAATGTAGGTTGGTTCCCTCATAAAGCTGCTTCTCCTATTGCCTCTGAGTGAAGCTGCGAATATTGTGCCGTTTCTCCTATTGCCTCTAAGAGAAGCTGTGAATATCGTGCTGTTTCTCCTATTGCCTCTGAGCGAAGCTGCGAATATTGTGCCGTT
>JAHWFP010067266.1:43081-64954 GCA_023313725.1 Lithobius niger | reverse complement strand
GGGGGGGGGGGGGGCTGTAACTAAAGACTGGTGCATTTCCGGACCCATGTTTATAGGACTTTTTCTTCTTATCTTTGATCACACAGCGGACCCTCAAAATATTTGACACCAATTTCCGAACACCCTGTATATAAATTTGTATATTTTTTCAATGGCCGAACAAACTTTCACAATAAAAACTGAATTTTATCCGCATATTCACAGTTCAAAAAATTAGGCTAAATTATGAAAATACGCCTAAAATCTGATGAATTTAATTTTCTTTAATCTGGCACACTTTGGTTCTTTAATTAATGTTTACGAACAAACAAGGCGCGCGGGGTCGCACTCTACCGTCTAGTCATGCGCATTATAATCACAGTCCTGGAGTGCCCCTGTCCATTTTTTCGATAACTTTGAATCACCACCTGAGTGATTTCTACTTTTCAAAACGTATTCTATGCGTGATGAGTGGATTTAAGATCGGAAGGCATTAGGTAAAAAAAAAAAAGAGTTTTGGGAATTGTGACTCCCTGATAACAAAATTAAGCAAACTTCACGAATAGAGACGACATTAATCATTCATCGACGAAATTATTCAGAAATTTTCGTACAATTTAACGAACTGATACGTTATACGACCCTATATATAAACCCACGCTCACATCAGGTCTTTCCTCTGAAGGTTGAAGACCAAACAACTGAAGTTGAATTAGCTGGTTATGTGTCGGCGGCATCTTATGGGGGGTCTGGGAGGCTTGTCCCCCAGAAGCTGAGGCGTTTTTAGAAATTTTGACTGCTGAAAGTGCCATTTTAGAGGTCCAAAAATGACTTTTTCTTCCAGTTGGTCAGTGTGTTTTTGATCCCTTCTCCCTCTTGACGGGACCTGTAAAATTTGTGACCCCTTTCCCCGAGAGGGTCCAAAAACTTCATGACCTCCCCCCCCCCCTATTTCCTCCACCCCCGGCGATAAATAATGACCGGTCTCTTGGACCTGTTCCATAAGTTACGTCACATCTGCACTATTTGTTAATGGAGAGCTCGTGCGAGCAAGGTAATCAGCCCTAAAATCGATGTGCATGATGTAGTTACGCTTAGCACGATTTGCTGGGTGTATTGGTTGACAAACACAGTTCTCAGAAGAATTTAGCAACTCCCGAATAGATCTCGCATTGCGTGGGTTTTAACTAGAACCTTCTAAGTAGCGTATAATAGACGAGTCAGTAATGAATTCCTTCTAGGGTCGCTTTTAGCTCGAAATGTTTGCAACATTGCTTGACAAATATCCACTCTTTTAATTCGGCAATAGTGTAATTTATTTTAAGGTATATAGTGAAATTGAATAACAAATATTTATTTCCTTTTTTCTTTCTTCTTATAGGCTGAACACACGGGCTTAAGTGGTAAGTGAAATTATTAATTATTTCTGTGTAACAACCATAATTCCTTAACGGCCATATAAGTATAAATCCGTCATAGCAGCCATAGACTAAAGCGAGTAACAGTGTACGGTCGTATAAACGGAAAAAAATTCCAGACGTCATTCCATTCGACAAAAAAAAAATAACAACACGATAGCCACTGGTTTTTACTACTGTTATGTACCCGGATGCTACGACAGCTGTTTTTTTTTATTGACTTTTTACTGCAGCTTCATTTTTCCCAATTTTAATGTGTAGGAGAAAAAAACAACCCCTGGATGTCTATGCGATGCAGAATCGGGTTCACCCAGGGGCATAGGGTGCAATCACCCCGGGCCCCGTAAGCCAAAGGGACCCCTCTATACAAAAAATTTAATAATAATTAAAAGATTACTATGCAGGGTGTACCTAAAAGGTCCGGCCAGACTTTCAGGGTGTAGTCTATGATCAAAAGTTAGACTAAAAAGTCCTATAAACATGGGTCCGGAAATGCGTCCGTTTTCCGTAATGAGGGGCTGTAATGAGAAACGAATGCAATTACGGACCCATCGATATAGGACTTTTTACGCTTACTTTTTGATCATAGACTACACCCTGAAAGTTTGGACAGACCTTTTAGGTACACCCTGTATTAAAAGCAGCGTGATCGTAAAATAATCGTGCGTTTTTACAAACGTCTCATATGTGCTAAATAAATTACTCAAGATTACTCCGCAGAAACAGGATACGGCAGTAGTGATATGCATAATAAGTGCCTCAGCTTCCAGGGCAGAAACTCAGCTGGGGGAGCTAATACCGCTCCCCTAGCCCTCCTAGTTGGTTTGAGTGGCCCTTTCAGAAATTGTTTTCCACTAGAGGGTTCCCGAACCTGAAGGTACCCCTGCCTCCTCCCCTCCAGGTGCGAAGGTGCGGTGGTAGTGGTTCAGACAAGGTGCAACGATAATATCAATAGTTAAAGAAAATAACCAAAATAATATCGTTGAAGCAACTCTTTCATATATGACTTACAAATTTTATTTTAAACATTTAAATTCTTAAATTTTTATTTTTTATTTACTTTTTTTTGTTAAATTAAAAAAAAATTAAATTCAAGTGGAACAACGAAGGCACAACGGTGGTCAGTCTGCAACTACCAACAATGCTCTAATGCCCTTCACGCCAACTGGATCCGGAAGGTCACCCAAGAGAACACTATCCTTTAATTTGAGGGAAACTAACCTATAACACCCTGTTAGTATCACCCTGCAACGAGTGCATTTCCAAAGTGTTGCTAACTAATAATCCGTAATTTAGTAAAGCACACCCTATCACTTGTTCAGTGATTTCGATAGGAAGCCAATGTACACTAATCTTAATAATTGTGTCACACAGAGCGTACAGACGACTCCGACCTGTACCCGTTCAACACTAGCTCCTTATGCCGCGCCACCTTCACTTTCGTCTCTTCATCAACGAAAGCCACTTGAATTACATTGCTTGCATGTAAAGCACAAATAGCAGTAACCAACTTCCAGTCAATGATTGCGCTGAGGGCAACTCTCACCCAGTGCCCCAAGTAGGGCTCACCTTCTTGACACCCAATTACAATTAATGACTTTTTCATCGACACGTTCGCAAGTCCACTGCCATACAAATTCTTTACCCACTGCAGGTCTCCGGCATCCTCCTTCAACTTGAACACGTCGTCCTCTCTTCGTTCGCCACCACCACTTGCCAAAGTTGTCGCATACGTCTTTTGCTTAACTAATCGATTGTTGTCGCTTTCTTCTTTCGTGCGCTCATACACTCCATTGTGCACTTTTCCTATTGTATGTACACTGTTACTATCTTTTCGACCATTGTTCTTGTCTTTGGTCCCATTGTTTGCCGGGATATTGTTCTCTACAACCCCACTTGGCCTAACTTCCCCATCCGCCGGCACACTTATACTTGACACACCATAATACCTTAAGGCAGTTTCTCCAATGCCTGCTTCTTCTGCTCTCCGTTTTACTGCTTCAAACTTTTCTTCCTCCACAACACCAACATCCACTTCTGTCTGCGTCAGCAAATCCTCTAGCTTCAAGTGGCTCATTAACTTTTTCACCTGGTCCGTCATTTTGCGATGATCATTTTCTTTAGTCCCATTGTTCCCATCGTTGACAACTTCATTGTTATTTAACTTCACTTACTTCATCTTGCTCTGGTATTTTTCCACCCGTCACACCGTAAAGTTCTAAATCTCACTGGACTTTTCATTTGATACAATACACGAATTAATCTGACGTCGTGTAATTGTCCCTTTTTCTCTACCTTAGCAGAAACTCACGAACGACTACTTTGCAAGATAGCAAAGATCAGCCTCGTGCTCCGCAATGATTGTTGTTGTCCAATTTGAAACAATTCAGCTCAGCTGTGAATACCTTCATCTGCGAATTAAGTAAGCCATTGCATCGTTTCCAGCTGCCAATTTCGGTGCTGGCCTCGAAATTAACAACGTAGCTTAGTCTGATCTAAAACTATAAGCATTTAGCTGAAACAAGGATTCTTTCATTTTAGCACCATAGCATGAAAACAATGAGAAGCGATTAAACTGATTATCCGGCCTTCTGCTCTTTTCTTATCGGCTCAGCTGGGATCCAGAATTATTATGTAGATAATAATGTAATTGTACGTGTGCTTATTTTTCCAGATGATTTTGAGCAGCTATTAGAATTTATGTAGCCTACGGGTTTTACTTTGTGATAACTGCATGTTACCGTAGTCACAACTTTCCTCATATTGAGGTCGATTGTGTCAGCCTGAATGTTCGATCACCAGCTGTACGGTTATCACGGAAACAGCTGCATGATAGTCACACTCCAACTGGCCGAACGACCGAAGCGAGCGAGGTCAAATAGTCAACTGAATTTTGATTTTGTGTGTATGTTTGCCTGTTTTAGACACGATAACGTTCGCAGTTTTCCTCTGATTTGGTTGAAATTTCATGACAAGGGAGCAAATTCAAATTCCTATCTAAAATATTTTTGGAGATTCTCGCGTTTTCCGTTTAATGGCTAAGTCAGTTTATAGTAGTGGCGATAACGGAGCCCGATTTATAAAGCCAGTGCTCCTGAGCATTACACGAACAACAAAAAGCCCTTAGGCCAAAATATACTGTAGTGAAATTTTTTTGAGTATGAAGAATGCAGAAAACAATAACAAACGGCAATAAAAACAAAACTATCCTTGCCACTTTTTGACGAACTAGTAATTGTGATCTTCGTATCTCAGTACACGCCTAGCATTAGATTTTATGCTATAGTTTGTTCCATATTAAAGACGGGAAAGCCCAAGGCTCACAAGAAATAACTAAATACAGATGCAAACCTATTTACGTTGCCTTTTGGACTTATATGTCAGAATGCCTGAGCAGTGAATCGAACCCAGGACCTTTGAAACCAAAGACTGGCTCAACGGTAAGACCACAGCCTTTGGTTTCAAAGGTCATGGGTTCGCTTCCCCGCTCAGGCAATCTGACATGCATGTCCAAAAGGCAACGTAAATAGGTTTGCATCTGTGTTTAGTTGCTCCACATTACGTTTGCAGGAAACTGACCGCATGGCGCCACGTTTCCTTCCACTATACCAATGTCAAAAAACACGTAAATATCCCATTAGTAGACTTTGGCAATAACTGTGTAGAGTCTACAAGTGTGATATCTACATGTTTTTGCATTCACAGTGCAAGAAAACGTGGCGTCGTACAGTCAGTTTCCTGCAAACATAATATGGAGCAAACTATATTGGATTATACAGATGTAAACCATGCGCAATGGCTGTTTGCCGTGATGTCACCATGAGTTAGCCAATGACGAACGTGAACAACGGCTGTTTCGCCGTCTGATTGGACTAGCCCAGTCACGTGCTATGCATGTCACAGCAAACAGCCATGGCGCGTAGTATAGTTCTCTTGCGGATGTGTATTTCATTACCTGTTTGTTACATTGTCATAAGGTCTATTTTTTTTTCAATTTGTCAAATTACTATATGTGTATTACCAGCTACCACATTTTCTATTCTCATTATTTTCATTCAATTTGTGTTGTTGTGATGTACTGCCCTTGGGCGCTCTGACTGTGAAAATAAAAGTTCATGAAGTTAAAGCACAATAACGTAATAGCACGCATTAAAAAAGTAACGAACAAGGCATCAAAAAAGATCTCTTCAGCAATGATGACGTTACGGGGGGAGGGGAGGGGACTTTGGCTCCCAACATTTCTCTGTTTTTGCTTTTTTACTCTCTCCCCCCCTCCCTTCCCCACACTCCCTTAGCCACCACCCCGGAAACTAAAAAGAGCTAGAACATTGAGGAGACTAACGAATTCTCTATGTACGAGCGATATTTCAGTGTAAACTACAACTTTCAAAGTAAAGAATAATTTGAAGGTTTGTCACCAATTTGACCCATTTCATCCAAATCTGCTTTCAAAAGAAAAAAAAAAGTAAAACACAAATTTTTGTTTTCGTACGGCGGGAAAAGTTTTCCGAGTTTTTGCATGCATGTTTAAGTATGTCCATCATTGCGGCTGAATTTTCGACTTCCTACAAATAATTTTCGAAGGAGCTGGGAAGCGGGCCACTTGATTTAGTGAAGTGCGGTACGAAGCCGAACAAAGAAGCTGTTGTGTTTCGGCCAGTCTTCACGATAGTTTTTCATCCCACTGGCCGATTCTTATTACATCTTCCACATGAAGTCTATGCTTAATTTGTTGGGATTTTGGGAACGTTGACTGCCATATCAAAATTACTCGTACATCGTGAACTCGACAGCAGTTACAATCATTATTCGGGGAAATTTATCAGTAATTAATGTAAAACTAACCCGATTTGACACATAAAACGACACCCAAAAACACACCCGTCACGTCTTCATTTGGTTGAAGAAGAAATGTAAAACTTGCAAATTTGAAAACAAAACAAGGAATAGAATTAAGCCGACCAACAACGATCGGCATAAATCCTTTCTTTTGAATGTGGGTTTAATCCCCATACAATGTTGAGAGTTTTAATTTCGGATTTCAACGTTGAAGTTGTACCACCCCAGCACGGTTACGCCGATGACGTCATTTGAGAAAGCTGCCAAGCTCAAGATCCACATGACGTTAAATTGTAACGACCCATTGTCAGTTCAAAATAATTAAAATTCATTGTTAGTTGACATGATGCTATTATATTAATTGTTGTAACAATGTTTGGCTGTGAGTTGTCTGTACTTAATGTTTGACGTCAATTGTAACGGCTCGAGCTCGCTCGGTCTTCTGTCGGGTGCTCCCAACAATTAGGGATTAACCTTAAATTCATTCCGCCACCAACTCTCCAACTCCCCGCATCGAAAGGTAATTTTGGCCATTTAATTAGAAATTTTCCCTTTTGGGGCCGCTTCCCCAAACTTAATATCAAACCGGACCAACCCTGTTGTTAGTTTAACACTGCAACCCCGTAGCTATTTTCCCATGCTGTGAAAACTTGAATTAACCCGAAATTTTACTAATTCATCTCGTCCCCAGTAAGCCTCATGCCGTTTGGTATTCCATTTTAGGCCCTAAGCCAGGTTAGTGTCGCCGTAGAATGTCAGGCGAGCCGGAGCAGACTATCGCTCATGTTTTACTATTAAAGAGTAACCAAAACTGAACCTCGACTACTAGCCATATTCCACCAATTTAGGTTAATTTGGAATTCCCGCAACCCCTTGATAAGCACCCCGACACGTTTTCATGCAAGTCCCTTAACTGTAAGGTTGGCACTTGGGGAGCTGTCACGTGTATACAAAAACCCTTACAACAAAGTCAACAAATATGACAACCTTAGGGCGCATTTATGAAACAAAAAACTTCTCGATACTGAAAAGCTATTTGCCAGTTAACGGTATTTATTTACAATGCGTTTCCAATTACTACTAACGACCGTGACAATACATAGACAATTAGGCTAGAATGATACGTCATAAACAACAACTATGGATAAAATCGAAAAACAACAACAATTTTAAACATTACTACAGCATTGCCATAGTTTCTGGCTATTTTTAAAATCTGCCTATTCTCGCTATAAAGAATGTATTCTGGTCGTGGTCAAATGACAGTAAAAAAAAGGTAGCGTCTCGCAGCTAAAATTCAGTCAAACATGGCCAAGGGCGTCGGCAAACTCGAGCACATGGAGTACGTACCCCATTCCCCTCCCTCAATTTTGCCCTTATTTAGATAAAATTATGAATAAAATCCATTAAAAGAAAACCTTTCAAGGATAGTAATCCTGATTCGAGGATTGGAATAATTGTGCCTGCCTTTTTTCCCCTCTTTTTTGGCTTTTTTCTCCCGACAATGTTCCTGCCCCTCCTCCCTGAAAATCTGCACCTCGTATAAACATGGCGGCAATTACGGGCCGCCAACACTAAAGAAGTGGGCCTTATCACCCAGTTTAGACGATCTCAGTACTATACAACAATGTTTGTAACAATGCAACAAGCTTGATCTAGACACACTAGCGTGTCTCTAGATCAAGCTTGTTGCATTGTTTGAAGTTTTAATGAGCCTAAAAGCCTATTACACTTATCGCTCAATACTACAAAACTAACTTAACTTACTTAACCTAACAACCAGACCACCATCAACTCGCAAAGATAACAATTCCACCACTCTGACCCATCATAGCACCTCTCCCCACACCCCCGTTACATAGCATCGGCACAAAGCCGGGTTCAACCTGGACCGCACAGGAGAGCGAACACCAAGGAAGGGACTGCGAAACCACCTTATAATCCGAAACGTTGCGTGGCCTTGCAAAAACCTAGGACCCGGTACAGCAAACACTGTCCTGGCCCTACGAATGGTGGAACCCCAAGAACAGCACGGAGCGGGTTTCCTTCCCCAACCCGTGTCCCAAACCGGCGGAACCGGTCCCAACGAGGGCACTCCAACAAAAAATGTTCAACAGTCTCATCACCACCCCCACACTCGCACCTGGCCGTCCTTGCCCAACCGAGCCGAGCCAGGTGCGCCCCCAGTTGTACGTGCCCCGTGCGCAAACGTGAAACCAAGCCCGCGCCACGCCGAGAAAGGCTGTTCAAGAGCCTCGGAATGTCAGTAGTGGAGTGCACCCGAAACAAGTGACGACCATTAGACCCTAGCTGCCAGTTGGCACTCCACTCCTCCCCCAAAACCCTACTGACCACCGGACGTAGGTCTCTGGGCCCTAGGGCAAAGCAAACCCTTCCCCCCACCCCACCCAGGCCCCTCTTTGCAAGATCGTCGGCCAGCTCATTCCCTAACACCCCCGTGTGGCCTCTCACCCACCCGATTGAGACTGCTAGGCCTTGCAGGCCCGCAGTGAAGATCTTCCAGCCAATCTCAAGGGCAATTGGGTGCGAGCACTGCAAGGAACGGAAGCACTGACCAAGAAAACCAATACACGACCGGGAGTCCGTCATGACGCGGAACTCCCGTAAACCGAGTTCAATCCCGATGTCCAACGCCACCGAAATTGCAACCAGCTCCCCCACAAATGCCGACGGGAGAGCCTCGAGCACACCAGAATACTCTACCTTGAGGTCTGGGATGCACACCCCGACTCCTCCCCGAAAGCCATCTGGCTGGAAAGAGGCATCGCTGTACACAAGGGTGCAAAGTGATGTGCAGCCCCTCAGAGTCTCAGGCCCAGACAGAGCTGCCATCGCAGCTCCACCCCAGACCCAGGGGGCTGGGGGCCGCACCAAACACGGGGACTGGAAGCCGCTCAACCCCCTCCACTGGAGAAGGGAGGCGCCTGTCCCCGGAGCACCCAGCATGTCACGAGCAGCCTGCGACAATGACATATAATCATAAAGGAGACGCCCCAGGGCGTCTGACTGACCCCTGGCCAATGCACGATGACACAATCTCACCAGCAACTCCTTAGCCCGCACAGAGATGGGGGACTCCCCTGCCTCGACGTGTAGTGCGTTAATAGGGGTAGACGGCAGACATCCAGTGACCACCCGAAGCCCCTCATTGAGCGCTACCTGAACTGCCCCAAGGGCTTGCCGAGAACCCACCAGAATCGGAACGTGAAAGCGTATATAAACCCGGTAAAAGGATACCATAGTACCTCGCCTTGCCACTGACTTGTTGTTTGCCAAGGTCTTTAGCACTCCCAGGCGAGCAGTGATATTCTTCTTGATAGCGGCCACCTCATGTACCCAGCGCAACTGCGGGTCCAGCCAGTAGCATAAATACCGCACCTTATCAACCGACCTAACCAAAATACCATCCACTGTGATTTCCCCCCCACACGGATATCCCCGGTGAAACACCATGAGTTCGGTTTTTTCACCGGACAGTTGCAACCCTCTGACAGCTAAAGCCCTTGATGCGCCGCCTACCGCCACCTCCAGAGCAGCAAGGACCGCCGGGAGATCCTCACCAGCAAGCCATACAGCCACATCGTCAGCATACGCAACGACATTGACAGCCTGACCCAAGTCCAGAAGCACCGAGTTGATCGCAACTGCGAACAGGATCGGGCTCAGGCAACTTCCCTGGGGCAAGCCCCTGTCAGTGTACCTAACACCCGACCATGCATCGCCCACTCTAGTCGCGAACCCGCGCCTTCCCAAAAGAGCCAGAATCGCTGCACGCAGTTTCTTACTGACCCCCAATTCGCTTAGGGCTAACCCCACCCACGCTATGTCAACCATATCGTACGCCGCCCTAATATCCAGAAACACCGCAACTGCAAAGCTGCCATGCAGCCATGCTTCGCGGATGCCGGACTCTAGGAACATCATAGCGTCCTGAGCCCCCCGGTGCTTCCGGAACCCAAACTGGGTGCCACACAGCCTCCGAGACCCCTCAACCTGCCATACCAAACGACAAGCAAGCATCCTCTCATAAACCTTCCGTGCGCACGAGAGGAGGGCAATAGGCCTGTAACTGCTGACTGCAGACCTGACCTTCCCCCTACCCAGCACAGGAGTCAAGACAGAGAACAGCCATGAAGGCGGGACTGCGGCCCCGTCAAACCGGCTCTGATAAAAACCCAACAAAGCTGCTCGGCCGGCCTCAGTCAGGTTCTGGAGAGTACCGTAAGTAATGCCGTCAACCCCCGCGGCACTGTCCGTGCGACAGGCACCCAGCGCTGCTGCGAGCTCAACCAGTTCAAATGGGGCATCTGCCCCACCATCCTCACATGACTCCTCTCCACCAAACGAAGGAGGGGCGGGGCCTTTCGGGGAGTCGTACACACCTGCAAAATTTACATTGAAGGCCTCTGCCATCCGTGGGCCTCGTAGCACCTCACCTGACTGACCGAACACCCACGCCACAGTGGTGCGAACATCTTGCGGGCGAACCATGGCCCAAACCTGCGACAGCGGCAGCCCCTGAGACACCCTACCACACAACCTGCTGCCATACTGGGCTTTTTCCCTGCGGAGAAGAAACCTAGTTTCCTGAGCTACCCCAACATACTCCAGCCACCTCTGGCCAGAGCGAACCCTAAGAAACCGTTGCCAGGCACGACGCCTGTCCCGAACAGCCACAACACACACCTGAGTCCACCACGCTGCCACTACTCTACCTCCCCCAGCCTGTCGGCAGAAGCGCTTATGATTCCTTTTTTTAACCCCCCATTTCCTCACCCATGCGCCGAAATCTCCGTCCTCCACCACCGGACGGACAGAGCGACACACCTGATCCAGCACCCTTCCTCCCCCTCCCCACCTCAAAGCCACAGGAAAATGGTCGCTTCCCCTCAGGTCCGTCGACACTTCAAAAGAAACAGTAACACTTCAAAAGAAACAAGCCAAGTAACAGTAGCTCATCCCATTGTAGACATCCGATTGTTAAAAATTGATTGTAATGATAAAAAGCAGTTCACTAGCTTTCTGTTTGAGTGCCCCCGTTGGGCTTCGCACAGCCACTTTGTGGTCGCTACCGGTTGTGACTCTTTGCCTGCGCTTCTGGGAGTTCCCCCACACGTCCCCTGTGACAAGCTTATCATCCGTAAGGCTCTCGCTTTCTGTAAAATAACTGGAAGGTTCAGGGAGACTGTTTCCTGACTTCAACAATCCCAGCTTTGGCCTGCTTGCTCCCCTCCGTTACTACAGGGTGGTTAACGTATGCTGTTAGTAGTTAGCAGGAAACGTAAGGGTGTAGTCTTTAGCTGGTCACAGAGGTAATATAGGTGTACCTGTAGTTGTGGTGCAGTTATGGTTATAAATAAGGGGTGATAAGAGTATTTTTGTGTTTATCCCAGTGTTTCCCATGCTCTCTTGTTTTTCTGTTTACCAGGTGTTTAGGTTAAGATAGTATTAGTTAGGTTAGCATGGGCGCATAGGCATGTAGACCTCTACAGCTCAATAAACAAATCAAATCAAATCAAATCAGTTCACTAACAGACACGTGTCTGTTAACTGTAAGCAACTGAAAGCATATTTTGAGGATAAATCCCAATGCGACAGAAATGTTTCAAATTGTAAAAAATTTAAGGGGAAGGGTCAGAGATTAAGAAAACCTAAAATTTAAAGGATGAGTGTTCACCAATCATAGAGAAAAAGATGCGTCAATAACGTTGTTTTTATGTTACTGTCTAGCTAGCTAGCTGACTAGCTATTAAAGCCCATAGACCTTGGGGTTTTTCGCACGTTAAACCACATAGACATTTTGCTCATGCCTAGCGCAAAATTGAGATGGCCTACGTACCTAAACGTTTGCACACGAATGCATGGTGATCTGAAGATGGTCCTTTGGTTGGTTTGGGGGTTGTAGGGGTCAGGACAAATGCGTGGAAGGGTTTTGAAATTCGCCACCAGGGAAATTAAATTTCGTTTCTTTTCCAAGTTGCAACCAAAGATTTCATGCAACAATGTCTTGAACAATCAACACTGGTCTTTAGATTTATTGTAAAAGCCTAAAAAAACTGAACTGTAACGAAGGACAAAATAATGAAACATTAACGTTTCCATGGATTACGAAAGAATAAAGGGATGTACGTTGCATGATAGTTACGCAATAATACGAGCATCGACGAGCTAACGGGGTTTATGTTAATAACCCAAAAATAAAATGCTTCACGTTCTGGTGTTTTAGTAACAGCGACCATCGGGGGTTTTTGCATGACTAAATGTCAACAAAATCGGGAAAAATTTTGGGGAAGATGCAGGGAAACAAAACAACTGAAGGGGATGCGCTGATTGAGTGAGCGAAGCGAACGAAATCAGCGATTGTTAGCTAGTGTGTGCAAAAATGGGATTGAAGATTATAAATGTGAAAATTTATAGAAATTAAATTCCTCTATAAAAAAAGTACACATGAAGATAAGACGGTGTAACCTTATGTATGTTCACAGTCCTATGAAAGTTGTGATATCCACCCAAAACCAAAACTGGTAGAAAATCCCGCCAAGTTTCCAAAAACGATCGGCCTTTGAAGGTAGTGATATCATTCAACCAGGGAAAGGCCGCCAAGGTCAATCCTATCAGCCAAGTTAATCGCACCGACTAATAGTTCGAAAGTTAAATGAAAACTTGAAGATTGCTACAGGGAGAGCAATTTTCACATTTTCATTTAACTTTCGAACTATTAGTCGGTGCGATTAACTTGGCTAATAGGATTGACCTTGGTGGCCTTTTCCTGGTTGAATGATATCACCACTTTCAAAGATCGATCGTTTTTGGAAACTTGGCGGGTTTTTTTTTTTTTTACCAGTTTTGGTTTTGAGTGGATACCTTCAACCCAGGCCTGGAGTACTGAGATCGACAAAGGACCAGCACGCGCACAACAACGGACGAATCGTGCTGACGTTCTTTTGCTCAGAAAGCTTGACAATGCGACTGTGCGTGCAACAATGTTTGCACAAAAAACGAATCCAAGTGCCAAGAGTTTCTCCTTCAGCGAACAAAGACGATGTTGCAATAACAATGACAGTGAATCCGCTTTTTAATTGTTACGCGACTGGGTGATAAATAGGGTAATATCCGCTTTCCTCGTGCTGAGCTCAACAATAGTTCGGCCCCTGCAGGGCTTCGACATTGTTAATCTCAGTACTCGGAAAGCGTGTAATAACCTATACATCGCCGCGAGTAAAAATAAAACGGCACGTTTGGCCACCACTGTTTGAGCTGCGGCTGGCAATAATTCTTACATTGTTTACAGGAGCTGCTGTGCAAAATGTAGTCCGCATATTAAAATATTAATAATAAGGCGTTTTTTTTTGTTTTTTTTTTATTCTTTATTTGAGCCTATTGGTCTCGCACCATGCGCTCACGATAAACATAGCTAAACACTACGACAAACTAACTACTACACACATATGCCATAACTCAACTCAACTCCACCCACTAGCAAACCCCAGAGACCAGCCTCCGGGCTGGTAAGAAAACTGTCAACACTCAAAACGACCCGTCTCCCTACAAAACCTGATAACAGCACGTAAAGTGCGACGAGTGCTGACATTGTCTGGATGGTCCACAAGAGCAGCGCTGTTCCCCCCTAAAAGTGGTGGCCGCCTAAGCCCATCCTATAGAGTACATTCAAACAGATAATGGCTCACTGCTTCCTTCTTCCCACACATACAGAACGGGTGGTCTTCCAACCGAGCCTATACATGTGGGCACCCAACAACACATGACCTGTTCGCAGGCGGGACAGCAGTCCAGTATCTCGACGAGGAAGCCCTGCAAGTGCGCTACCCGACACTACCTCCGGATGGATACCAAACAGTGTCCTGCCCACAGCACCATCCCGCCATTCGGCCTGCCACTCTTCTCCAGCCTTGGCTGACAGCACAGGACGCAGGTCCTGAGGGCCCACCAAGAAGCTAACCACACTAACCCTGGATGCCATGCCTTGACGGGCAAGACCATCGGGAGCTTCATTGCCGTAGATGCCAGCATGACCCGGCACCCACTGAATCGATACGTCAATACCACCTTCCCTGGCCTTGAAAAGCTTCCACCCAATCTTCAAAACCAATGGTTGACAAACCTCCAGAGAGAGCAGGGCACGTTTGAGAAAACCCAAACCCGCCTTAGAGTCAGTAAAGACCGTGAAACTGCTCACTTGGAGATCAAGTCCAATGTCCAGGGCAATAGAAAGAGCAACAAGCTCTCCAATAAACGCTGACGGCAGACCAGGGAGATGGTAAAAGTACTCCAACTTAAAGCCTGGAATGCTAATCCCTGCTCCCCCCTCCCATGTATCACGTAGGAAGGAGGCATCACAATAAATACCAACTCCTTGCCCAGATGTAGGCTCTAATGCAGGTAGAACAGCATAGCACCACGTCCAAGGACAAGGAGGAAAAACAAAGGCAGGAGTCGCGAACCAGACCGGGCAGAGACTCACCAGCAAAGTCGCACCCAGACCCGGAGTACCAAGACACTTCCGGGCCCCTGGGCCCAACAAGCAGTAATTCAACAGAATACGGTTCAGGGGGTCCTTACTACCCCTAGCAACTGCCCTTAAACAAAGAGAACTAAGTAACTCACGAGCCCTAACGTGAACCGGCTGTTCGCCTGCTTCCACCAACAATGCCAAAATGGGGGTTGAGGGCAAACAGCCGGTAACAACTCTCAGACACTCATTTAGTGACGTCTGAATTTTCTGTGTCAGATTCCTTGAACCCGCCAGAAACGGTAAGTGGAAGTCAGCACAAGACCTAATATAGGTCCTATACAGGACTGAAACCACAGAACGCCTGGCCACCAATCCATTGGAGGCAACAGCCTTCAGCACACGCAGCCGCGCCGAGATATTTTCTCGAACAGCAGCAACCTCACCTTGCCATGTCAAAGATGGATCCAAACGCACACCCAGATATCTAACGCATGAACTAGTGACAACCGTAGAAAACCTACTTTCAAGGAGGCAGCAATAGGTGGCCCTTTAGAAAATACCATCAGTTCTGTTTTTTCATCAGACAGGACTAAACCCCTCTCTGCCAGGAGTACAATTCCCTTGGCAATAGCACCCTCAAGAACCTCCAGCATACCCGGTAGATCTTTACCTACGACCCACACAGCAAGCCGTTTATCTGCAAGCCAAACAATCATCAGGGTCAAAGGGTTTTAGCGAGCGTTAACCGCACCCGGTCATTTGCCCGACGAAGCCCTAAGGCCCTATGTCTGCAACACCCGGAATGGATTCTCAGGAGGTCACCCACCCAAGTACCAATCGGGGCCAATGCTGCTTAACTTCGGTAGTATCATCAGTAGTATAGTTTTTAACAATAGTCAGAAGATTCAAAATATTCACAATACTGCTTTGGTATAAGACTTGACTCCGCCACCAACGAAAACGTTGAGCCACACACCTTTATCACGCACTGCAACAGCGGTCTGTATTATATTAACTGAACAAAAAACTGCTTCGCCGTTTAGAAAAAAAGCATTAGAGCTCGTATCCCCATACTCACAGTTGTGGAAGTACACTAATAAAAACGGATTAGAGGTCACTCGAATGCAACGAACTATAATTTGAACTCCTTCCTATTCCAGGGAACAAGGAATGGTTTTATTCATTGGTTACGTCAGACGTCTGCTTGTACGTGTTTTAGATTTTCGTTGTGTTTCATGTGAGTGTGTATGTTGTATTTTGTGTGCGTATTTTATTTGTGTGAAGTATCCAACCGTTTACTTTGTTTGATTAGTGATGTACATGAATACGTGTGTATGGAAACTGGCATGTCACAATTCTTGTTCCCTGAAATTGGAGTTCAAATTATAGTTCGTTGCGTTCGAGTGAACTCTAATCCGTGTTTATTCGTGTACCTTCACAGCTGTGAGTATGAGGATACGAGCTCTAATGCTTTTTTTCTAAACGGCGAAGCTGTTTTTTGTTCAGTTAATTTGTCGACTTTTTTAGCTTCCATTTTATTGTAATTGCTATGGTCTGGTCTGTCATGTGTTGGTATGTCCACTGCACACCCAATCTTGTTTGCGAAAAAACGAAACATTAGAAATGCGTATTTCTGTTCAGGTACTGCCCAAGCTTTACCCCACGTTTGTTTTTTGATGGCAACACACTAGCGTATATCTAGAGTTAGCATGGGTCAGCTGATGGGTAGTTGATTCTACATTATTGCAAGTAGATGCAGTATTATAGCAAACAACCGCGGAAATAATTCAACTAGCTTCCGGAAGCCTGCATCGAAGAAGTAAATAAATCATTCAGTCATGTCGGCCGTCCAATTTTGAGGCCTTCAAAATTATAGACTTTGCACCATGCAGTTTAAAACTGAAAGATTCAAGCGAAAACCAAGACCATTTCATTTTGGTTCTCGACAACGATTGAATATATTTAACGGAGCCGCAGCCCGAAGCTACTACGACAATGTTACTTTCCTCGTGCCCGAGCATCGTTGCATTTTGTTCGAGTGAGCTATAATCCCATCTTGTGCACCTTGCCTATTGTTGACCATTGTATACATGTAGCAGCATTGCATTCTGGTCCCCCGCCGCAGCCGCCGCCGCCTGTCCAATTTTCTGAAATTCTCGTGCGCAAACGAATTCTAATAAATAATTAATCTAAAAGATATAACCATCACAATTTAGGATAAAAATAGGTCATTTTTAACCTAAATTGTGATGGTTATTTCTTTTAGATTATATAATACAGACCGCTGTTGCAGTGCGTGATAACGGTGTGTGGCTCAACGTTTTCGTTGCTGGCGGTGTCAAGACTGTTAGCTTTTAGACATAGTTTTAGGTTTTAGGCCTAATTTTTAGCGCTTAGGCCTAATATTTATTTCCGACTAAATTTCGTAAGTAGCAGCTTACAACACGGTTCGAGATTAGGCCTACGGGCTCGTTTACGCAACGACAGTTTTCTCGCTCACTAGCTTTTAAATGATCAATACTAAATCTGAGGCTGTTTCTCGCCTTTACCGGAGTATGTGGCTTTTGAGTTGTCTATGCTTATTAGTAACCATGGCAACGACGCAGACGCAAAGCTTCTCCTCGTGCCTCGTGACACAGCGTACGATGCTTGCAACATTTGAGCGTCGATTTATGACAACAAAAAAACAATTTTTACTGCAGTACAAGACGACGGACTATTTTTTGTATGTCGGCATTCGATGGTTTGTCTTCGATTCGATAGCCACGAAATCGACGCCATGTTGGATTTTGAATTATCGCTGCGAGAAGCTATTTATTCTACCGACGTTTGATCATTGCTAGAAGCTGTACTTTGAGGGAGAATATCAATTTTGGAAATAACGTGTAATGACAACAATCTTATGGCAATGTTTAAAATTACTGTAGCACTTTGTTCTTTATCCATGTTGTTATTTATAATACTTACACTTTGTTATCTACTATCCCATTCATTTAGTAGCAACGGGAAACTAATCATAAATAAATAACGGTTGACTAGCAAAAAGCTTTTGGCGAGCGAGAAGGCCTTTTTGCGTATATAAAAGCGCCCTAATTCTTCATGTGATGCAGCACCGGTTTTGGTTTGGAGGCTTCACGTTACCGTGGCAACCTGGAATCCATAAACTAAGACAGGCAAGTATATTATTGTTTCGCGTTTCGTGCTTTCGTATTTCGTCTGGCATTGATACGACGATTACAGGTTTCTTATTCGAGATTCCCATCTCTAGTCCAGACGCCACCTTTGTTGACATGTTGAATTGGATAATCTCTTAGCATCCTTTTTTCAAATGAAACTAACGTGTCGTTAATGGAATCCTTTTGTTTTTTATGATTGCGTTTGTTCTTGTAGTGGTTAAATGCAACAGTCAAATGATTCTATTTCATTGAGTGATGTCAAAAAAGACTAATAGATAGAAAGAAGCAACCAAAATTTAATTTGCCGTGTTTTTTAAAGTTCACTTGACTACCATTAGCAAGGTGTATGCTTCGTCGGAATTCCTTAACTTTTCCGGATTCCAAATTTACAGTGGTGAGTGTTAGAAATAAATTCGAAAATTTTAAAATTTCTATCGTAATAATTGTTCGATTTACGGCAAATGTTGGCTTAGTAATACTAATTAGGGTATAAACGGGACAGAAAGCCAATTGGGCTCGACAAGTGTTAAATAAATACGGATGCAAACCTATTTACGTTAACTTTTAGACTTAAATGTCAGACAGCCTGAGCGGGGAATCGAACCCACGACCTTTGAAATCAAAGGCCGGAGTCTTAACCGCTCAGCCATACTGACAAGGCCATGTCAGTGTGGCTGAGCGGTTAGGACTCCGGCCATTGATTTCAAAGGTCGTGAGTTCGATTCCCCGCTCAGACAGTCTGACATTTAAGTCCAAAAGGCAACGTAAATAGGTTTGCATCCGTATTTATTTAATTAGGGTATGAAACGTTGTACCAAATTTCATTCCAATCTGATCTTTCGTTTGGGTTCCACCCAGACTAAAAATGTGCAACCGACCGACGGACCAACATTTTGCAATTTGGGGTCTGCTATAGGCTACGCTTGCTCGCTCCGCCAACAAGTTTTAAAATTCATACAAGTTTTAAAATACATACAAGTTTTAAAATACGTACATCTATACAAATCGTTTTTAGAAGTGTTTACTGAAAGACGAATAAAAACGTTCTAAAAGAGCATTGGCTGAAGAAACGTTCGAAGCATGGGCGTGTAGTGCTGCCAACGTGAAATGCGTTTAAAATAAAACACTAGTCCTTACTTTAAACGTACTCTTTGAAACACATGTTTTCGCAAAAGTATTTAAAATAAAACAGTTGTGTTTTTATTACAACGCATATTTTTTTTAAACTGTGTTTAACAAAATCGCTCAAAAAGTGTGTAAACTAAAGGCGTGATGTTTTATTTTAAATGCATGCAACACCTACAAATGCAGAGGCCTACTGGCCATACAGGAAAACGGGAGGTTTCCCGTGGGGGCACATCTCCGCGGGCCTGTTGGGGACCTATTGAAACGAAATTCCCTACGTTAACTATCTCCCGGCCTAAATGGCCCTCCCAGTGCGCCCAGAACAAATGTTAATGTTTTAAAAGGTTTTTCCCCCCCTTAGCCCACATGCTATTTGTAAAACGTTTATTTGATTTTCAGCTCGTTTAGTCTAAAAACGTTTTCTTGGTATGTCTAAGATGGACTTTCTAAAATACGTGTTTTCAAAGGGTCAAAGGGTTTTAGCGAGCGTTAACCGCACCCGGTCATCTGCCCCACGAAGCCCAAAGGCCCTATGTAAATACGTGTTTTTACTGTGTTTAATAACAATGAATTGAAAGCTGGTTACATTAAATTTGTACACAATGGTGCAGTACAGAATTTTCTAACAGTACATTGTTAGCAAATGCAACATGATTCTGTTGCAATTCTAATTTTCCGAAATGTATTATTTTCAGACCTGACAAATTACTGGTCAGGAAACCTTGATGTCTCATTATCAGGAATTCAGGAGCGATTAGGCTTAATTCCAACAGGCTTGGGAGTCACAGTAAGTTCATCGAACCGTTACCTTTTCACTCCTTTAACTGCTTTTACCATAACCATTTAACTCATCGTTTATTTTTACTTGTTTTGGGCCATCTATTCCACACAGCAAAACTTAGAACTTTTACATAGGTGGTTAATTAATTGCAATACATGTAAAGCAGAGCTTAACGAAAGCCTGTACTTAAACAGGTTTTTTTTTAACGGCAAAGGAAGGAGCCAGTGAGATCCGTATAATAAGGGTATGCTTCAAGTTTGAGCGGTTGTAACTAAAATTAAACCACCGCACACTAGGCGGCCGACTTACGCGACCAGGTCGCTGCGGCCAATGAGAATGCTTACGGTGTATGTATCACCGCACACTTGGCTGCCGCGGCCAGACAGTTGCAGCGGTCACTGGGATCCCGGGCGGCGTACTGGAGACTACAGGGCGACAATGCTTGCTGCGTATCCATTTTTCACCACGTGACCGTGAATAATCAAGGGAAAATAGACGTGGTCGCTGCGTACGTCGCCGAGTTTTCTGACCGCGACGACCACTGGCTGCACGACCTGGTAGCCTAGTACGCGGGAGCCCTTAGTTACCACGACGGCTGATCTTCGTACGAAACATTAAACACTTACCTGAATTCAAAGACCAGCTAAGCCCTGTTGCAACAACTCATCAGAGTTATTCTTAAACGTGCAGTTAATGTGACGATCCCTCAGCATGACGTCACTGATGAATAATGGGAATCATCCGTAGTTCGAGGCGGTTTTTCAGCTGAATCTGACGATTAAAGATGGCGGACCTGTAGTTTTTCTTTAATAGCATTATTTATGTAAAGAAAATGAGTAATTGGTGTAGATTGTCGTCACACATAATGCTAAAAAGAAGGTAATAAGACAGTCGACTACAAGTAATAAAAATAATATCAGGTGTTATTTAACTCAAAGCTGCTGAGTAACAACTTTGACATCACAAGCACGATGGTGAACATACGCTCATATTTGTGCTGAAGCTTCGAGTCCATTCCTGAAAGACAAAAGCGTGACGTCTGTTTTGATGAAAGTGGCGAAATCTAATTAACCGCCGATCTCTCTTACTAATTTAGGAAACGGCTCATTGTTCATTACTCATTGTTTACTAGCATTTTGTCTAAATTATACTATTTGATTGCGAGTGGTACTCACATCGTGAAGACATGATGCGAACAACGCAACTTGGTGAGGTTGGCGGAATCATTAAGCACTTTCATAAATTCAACTACTGGCTCAGCGCTGAAGCGCCTCATCGTCAAGATTATTTTTAAGCACACGGTGAATTTTACGACATCTCAGTGTGACGTCACCACGGATGCATCGGACTCATTGAATCCAGGAGGTGGCTTTTCCGCTGAACTCACCGACCAAGGATGGCGGACATGCATTTGTTCTTTGCTAGCATTGTTTATATGAACGTCATTAACAAACGGTGAAGATTGTTGTTATGCAGTGTACTCAATAAGCTAAAAGTTTGTACCGTCAGTCGACTAAGAAACATAAACACGGTTATATGGACCGGTATTTAACTAAAGTCTACTTAGTAACAACCTTGACAACTCGGGTGTGGTAGTGAGCATATAATGGTGAGCATACGCTCTTATCTGAAACACATCTATCGTGATAATGGCCGCAATCTTTCTCATTGATACATCCACCAGTTGTGTTGTAAAACAACGGAGGCGTCACGTCACTTTTGATTGAAGCGGCTGCTCAACTGCCGGTGAGTTTATGCAAGTAGTCCGAGGGGTTCAACAAAGTTACAAGGTCTTTGTTCGCCCGCTCCTGGAATACGCTACGCCTGTTTGGTCGCCGTACCTCTCCAGAGACATCGATTTGATTGAGTCTGTGCAGAGAAGGTTTACTAAGAGCTTTCTGGGTTACGCAAGGTAAATCACATCGAACGCCTGTAAAGTTGCCATCTCTTGCTTGCTGACTTGACCGTAATTACTTAATGACTATAATTAGAGCTAATTATGGTGTTCGACTCGAACGATGAAAAGAAACATTGGCCAACTTTGGAATGCCGGGTTTTTGG